>QANZ01017101.1:17767-93831 GCA_003254925.1 Chamaecrista fasciculata
TTTTTTTTTTTTTTTGAACGAGCCATTGATAATGGCTTCTGATCTATTATTTTTGCACCATCTGTTACTTGTAAGAATTAACAACTATTTATATGCTTGTAAGTTGTAATATACTAATTTTTTTTTTTTGGCCTGAGTAATATACTAAATTTATATGTACACGCACAAATGAACCACCAAAACCACCGAATTAAAGTTATCCACATTCCTATAAAATAACCTACGTTTTTGTTTTGGCCTGGAATAATCTACTTTATTTGAGTACTATAAATAAATAAGCCAACGAGTGATATTTGTGTGTTTTTACTTTTTAATAGCCCATTTTGATTCTCGCTTTATTAGTACCAACCCAGCCCAAATGTACAAGGAATTCGATAGGAAGTTGTCGAGCCACAAGTTGTGGAACTGGACCCTCAACAAGATTGGACCAAATGGGTACATCAACTTGGTAGTACTTGCTCAGGCCAAAAAATATAAAAACTTGGCAGTACTCACAGTTATTCAAGATTGGAAGTGGAATCAATGCTCGTATATAATAGCTCTATTTTTATGGGCAACAAGGCACAAGCAATTACAGGAAGAAACCTTGATAACTTTTGGTAACTAATCTATAATGGGAAAATGGAAAAGGACCATCCCGAAGATGAATGTGGCCGGTATTTACACTTTGGTGTATGCAATCCTCTCAACTCCAATTCTTAGCATGTTTGCTTCATTTTTTTGTTACCCCAAGAACGAAGGTCCACATCTTCGATGGCAGAGTTAGGTACAATTTCTCCCACATCAACCACTCAGCATACATATATTATCACTATAATTATAATTGGTCGTTAACCTAATCATTTCCTGAACCACCATCACCATCACCCTTCTATTTTTTTCTCACTTTTAAGACCCATGGATTTCCAGCCATGTTACATGTTGCAACAAGTTTCATTATATATCCGTCTCAGTTCTCATGGAACTAATCAATAATAACAATAATAGAAACATAAAAAGGCTAACAGATCAAAAGCCACTCAGTCTAATGATTATTTCAACAATTCAAAGTGGACCTCATATAATTAATATCTCAGATTCCCAATCCATCTGCAAAAGGATCAAACTTGATCATGCCCAAGTATATAGGAAAACGACATCACTAGATCAGCACTAAATAAAAGAGGCGATATCTATACTTATAACTGCCTAGATTGAAATGTGAAGCGAGTGTGATATTAGTAGTGGGATTGAGAAAGCTATTGCATAAGGGTGTAGATCATATATGCAGGAGATTCCATATAGTATCCAGTATCCACTAAGTGGTACCAACAATCTTTGGGCTGTGCTGTGACTTTCAGTATGGGCGAATATCAACAATCCTGTATGATTTTATCTAATAGATAAGCACAAGGTTGTAGCAAATAGAGGGCCATAAATAAAGAGATTGGGGATGAGGGACAATATGCTTGAAATCTGCGATAGCTTGTGAAGATGGCATTGTTATTAATTAATAGCCTCAATATTTTGAGGAGTAAATTAGCAATTTAGCATGGCATGTCAAAGGTTGTTAAATGTTAGGGAAAGGGTAGAGGCTTGTTGAGTGGATGATGTCTGACGCGATGTAGTACATGCAATTATGGACCAATTAATCTGTTTCTAACTGCCATTACATAAAAGTCCAATCAATTATGTAGTTTCTGATATTATATATTGGGCTTTCTAACTATTGTCTCCAATTGGCCACAACCATAAGTATCTCACAATCTTGGTGATGAAGTTGCGTATTAATTGATGATTTGATGTATGAATATTATCTGAGTCACTACACCGGCAAACGTGGTCATGCTAAATTGCAAGTGGTTAGCTATTGTTTCTAATTATGAAAATTAATTTGTTTAAAATGATTTGAACCTATGATGCAATTCTTGTGTCTGTGTTGCTTTACCAATTTCCTTTGATCAAGATTTTTCGAAAATTTTATCTGTTTTCCTATCATCTGAACTTGATTCACTGAACCCCATATAGCGTGATATTATTTGTTTATCGTTTATTGGTACCTGTTGGAATGTCGAACACTAAGAATGTACAGTGTGCTAAAATCTCTAAGGAAGAGATTCTAAATAATCAGCAGAAACAGAGCAACTTGTATCACTTAACACAGATGCAGTGAACCGCAGGCGGTCCATGACAAGGACAAATGAAAGATGCAAAAGCAACTGCAATATAAAATTGTGTTTTGTGGGCCACTCGATCAAAAAACACACCTTCACTAATTCTCAGTTTTACATTTAATAATAGAAAAGAGCAATCCCTTAACCTTCGTTTTATTATATATTAAACATCCGATAAGAAGAAATGGTAGATTTAAAGCAGGAAAAGAATGATTAGAAAAAAGAAAGAATAATAAAAGGGTAAAGTTGGGGAAGAAAGTGGACAATACTTCTGCAACACATTATGGGCACCTTCCCGAGAAAACCTAACAAAGTTTTTCATTTAATGTTTGTTTTGGCAGAAACACACAAGACAAGTGGATCTTCTCTTCTTCTCCTTCTCTGTCCACCCATCACCATTCACCACACGTGCAGGCTATAATACTGCTAATCCAAATATCCCATTACCCATACCCAAAGTATGTGAATAATAAATAGTAATGCAACACACACCCTCCTCACTTTTTTTTTCTTCAGTTTCATCCCTCCGACTTTGAAATAATTCATCCAATGGCAAGAGGATTCCTGGCGGGCCCTACCCTACGTCATCCGTTCCCTTGACAAAAAATATATGGTCAAAGAGCATTTTTAGTCCCTAATTTTTACTCAGGTTTCAATTTGGTCACATAACTTTTTTTGTTGCACTTTTGGTCTCATATCTTTGCAAAAAGTTATAAATTTGGTCCCATATCACTTTTGGTCAAGTTGCAGAATTAGTCCCATATTTTTGCAAAAAGTTTCACCATCAGTCTCACCTGATCCAAATATATTGGAAATTTGACCCAAAGATATAGGACCAATTATGCAATGTGACTAAAATATATAAGACCAACTATGCAACATGACTGACCTCACCCGTCGCAAGGCGTATCAAATAAATACTAGATAATGTACCATAGTGGCACAACCTAGGTCGTTTCTCTTGAGGAACTCTCTTTGATGATTTAGTGGGAAATAGTGCTAAACTCTTGCTAACTAGGTAAAACAATGTAAAAGTTCTTTGATTGTTTATCTAATTGACTAAAACAAGATTAAAACAAAGCAATAAATCTTTTTGTGGTTTTTTTGTTTGTAAGGACTAAAATGAAACTTAAAGATAAAAAGAGTGAAAATCAAATGGAGAAAGTACCCTTTGGAGCAATTCAATCAAGTCATCATTACCAACAAAAGATAAATTGGGAGCATCTCATACTAATCATCCTAAGGTAGTCACTAACCAAGTGACTTGGATTAACATACTAATCATGAACACACCTCAACCAAGATAAAATTCATAACTAGAAATGAAATCCTCATTGCATTGATGATTTAAAGCATAAACCAAGAGTCAAACAACAAAGTAATTAACCCAATTACAAAGCTATCACACTACAAGTCATAATTCTCATGATATACATCAACCCTAAGAATCACAACCAAGTATGAATGGAAAAATTAATTCAAACTCTCAAGTTCATCAAAATAACCAAGGTTTACATCAAAGTTCATAATCCTAACTAAAGAGAAAGAAAACTAAGATAAAAACCCTAGAAAACATGAGAAAACTCCCTCAAATTGTGCTCCTAGCTCAAGCTTTGACTTCATTGCTCCTCCGGGTGAAGATGTCTAGCTACTCATGGTGAAGAAATGAGCTCCACCAAGCCACAAATCAGACCCAACAGCCATAGCCACTGAGAGAAGCTCCAAAGTGATGAAAATGGTAAAGAAAAGTGAGGAAGTAGATGGTCATTGGTGGTGGCTTAATGAGGTAAAACAACCCTAAAAATTCTGAAGTTAGTTGATTTTCGGGTCATAGAAGGTTGGGCCGGGTTGAAATTTGGAGAAATGGGCTTGGGCTCTTTAAAAAAAAAAAAGAAATTCTGCAAAACTCGCCACTTAGCTCGCCAGATAGGCATCTGGCGAGATAACTGGCGAGGACAGAAAAATCAGCAATCAGCACAACAAGCATGAATCCGGCTCGATTCCTCGCATCCTCGGCTCTTCTTTGAGATTTCCAAAGCTTAGGACTTGATCCAAACCTACCAAAAACACCGAAGACTATGTGATCTCTCAAGATTAGACAATTCATAAAGATAAATATGATAAAACATCACGTAATCAACACTAGTCCAAATAAGCTTCAAACCTCAAACACCATATTCTATTATAAAAGGGGATATAAGCATGCAATTAGCTTCCAAATGAACATAAAATGTCTTAAAATGACAATGAAATGCATGATAGAATATGGTTAAATCAATGACCCAAAGATATAAGACCAAATCTACAACTTGAGCAAAAGATATGGAACCAAAAGTGCAACAAAAAAAATTTTGGGACCAAATTGAGACCTTAATAAAAGTTATAAGACCAAAAATACACTTTAGCCNGCTTGGGCTCTTTAAAAAAAAAAGAAATTCTGCAAAACTCGCCACTTAGCTCGCCAGATAGGCATCTGGCGAGATAACTGGCGAGGATAGAAAAATCAGCAATCAGCACAACAAGCATGAATCCGGCTCGATTCCTCGCATCCTCGGCTCTTCTTTGAGATTTCCAAAGCTTAGGACTTGATCCAAACCTACCAAAAACACCGAAGACTATGTGATCTCTCAAGATTAGACAATTCATAAAGATAAATATGATAAAACATCACGTAATCAACACTAGTCCAAATAAGCTTCAAACCTCAAACACCATATTCTATTATAAAAGGGGATATAAGCATGCAATTAGCTTCCAAATGAACATAAAATGTCTTAAAATGACAATGAAATGCATGATAGAATATGGTTAAATCAATGACCCAAAGATATAAGACCAAATCTACAACTTGAGCAAAAGATATGGGACCAAAAGTGCAACAAAAAAAATTTTGGGACCAAATTGAGACCTTAATAAAAGTTATAAGACCAAAAATACACTTTAGCCGAATAAAATCAAAGAGATAAATATTTACTAGAACCAACAAATAAAAAAAAGAAATAAATACTTACTACAACAAGTGAGGCAGAGACATTACTGAGATGGAGGGTTTTGTTGTTACCAAAACTTGGATCCACGAGCTATAGGAATCAGTTCCACCTAGAGCCAATTTACACTGATTGGAGACTCCACCTTATGAATAATTATTATATAGAACTTGTCTTAAGACATTACATACATACTCCATTCGGTTCTGAATATCTGATGTTTTGGAGAACTTTTTTTATTCTAAAATATATGTTTTACAAATTCAAGGTAACATTAATTATTTGTTTACTATTTTATCTCTATTAAATATAATAGAATCATAAGTGAATAAACATTTTTCAAGTATTTCTATTATTTTTAATAATGATAGTTTAGTCTTTTTATCTCATTTTTTTCTTCATTCTAGGTGAGTTAATTATTTCTTTAATCCGTGTGTATTTACCTTAAACATCAGATATATAGAACCGAATGGGGTATTACATAACATCCTTCAGGGAGATTCTTCCTCACCGCCCAAAGGTGTTATTGTGTCAATAGTAGTATAGTACCCTCCTCTGTTTTTCTTTATTACCAACTTGCTCTGCCATCATACTTACATTAAAGAATTTGCACAAACTAGCCGCTTTCAATTTTTTGTTGTTTCCCAAAAGTAACGCTTTCTTCAAATTTTTTTTATTCCCGTTTTCTATACGTAATGCTATCATGATATTATAATTTCATCTTCGAAATATAAGACTATAAGTACATCGTAGCTCTGAGTTTCGAATGAGGCGTTGGAGCCTCGCTTGTAAGCGAAGCTAACCTCTCTCAATTTACAACATTTCTTGTTACATTTTTTTTTTCAAATATCTTAAAATAACTAAATATCGAAAAGTGATTACGCAGTTTAATTTAAGTAATTCCACGTATGGTTTCTTTGGTCTCCATTTCCTGTTGGACCTGACTCCATTTAGATGCAGTGCTAAATTTCTTACTGTTGTGTTGTTTACGCAACCTAGTTGCAACTTTCGGTTTTCGTCCATTGCACACAAGGTTTCCATATATTTAACAACCTAACTGCAAATCATTGAACTCCAATAACTTGAATAGGTGTATATCCCTAACGATTGAGTATTCGTAGCTTTTACCCAATAAGTATGAGTTTGGGTTTGAATATCGATAGTTCTTAGTCCCAGAACAAGTAAGGGATACTTAGCATGTACTCATAGTTATAATAATATTATATGTATATATTATTTAAATTTTAAATTAACGAATAAAAAAAATAAAAAAAATTAAATATTTTAGTCATCTACTATGAAGAGCTTGATCCCTTCATCTCCATCTCTTTTTTTTTTCCTTTCATTTTTTAACTTGAAAAGAAAAAGACTAATAGAAAAACAGAGTAAATAGTACAAATTCTCGAGAGCACAAACTCTTCAGAGTTCAGACCATCACCTAATATTTTATATATCTCAAAATAATATAATTATATATTCATATTAATTAATATTTTGTTTACAATCGTCTCAAACTCTAGAATATTGGTGTCTAGCCTAACAACTCAACTTGACCCAAACTATTTAAATATACAAGAGTCAAGTTACTGTTGTGAATTTGTACCTTCTCCCTGGGGATTCTAAATATATAGGCGGTACCCTCCTCCCATCTTTAAATCCTAAAAATCTTTGACCGACGTAGCATTATCATTTGTTAATAATTAATTACCATCCTAATCAGTATATAAATTTCATGGACTACTGTTAATTTCAGAGACCATTAATTAGCATTAGGTGATAAATGTCGTTTCTAAACAAGGGCCCAAATATATCATGGAAATTTGGACCAACCTCATCATTTTCTTGGGAGGAAATTAAAGTTTATGGTTGCCAGAGATGAAACAATAACACCACCCCGTCGATCCTAATTATTAATGCCTTAATCAGTAGGACCAACCATTAGCTATCCTCCAGGAACAGAACAGGGGTCAATCACCCAATAACTGCCTAAGCCACCATCCTACTGTACATCCTATTATTACTCATAGTCGTACTATGTACTTCTTTACTTTAAAATAACCTTGTAATTTTATACAAATATTACTTATTTACACGGCAGCAGGCGGGGTCGTAGATTCCTTAATAAATGCTTTGTTGAATTTACTTGATATATAGAGTAGTAGTAGTTAGTCACCAACTTTATTGAAATCTCACCACCCAAGTTACGTTCCATAATTAATTTCCATATAAATAAATAGTTATATTTTTTTGGGTAAATTAGACTTTGATATCCTGTGGTTTGGTCATATTTTATTTTGGTACATTGTGGTTTAAAAAGTGACATTCTGGTACCCTAAGCTTTAATTCCGTTAACAAATTAACGAAAATTATAATTTATGGGCTATTTTATAATTTTAACTATAATAAATTTTACAAAAATTATATATTGATCCCCTAATATTTTCAAAAAATTATCAGCAGGTCTCTGGATACATATTATCTAGGGACTAAATGAAAATTATAACAAAATTTTGGGGTCAAAACATAATATTTAAAAAATATAGGATAGAAGATAGAATTACAAAACAATCCCAAAATATTTTTACAGTTTTCATTTTAGTCCCTAGATAATATGTATCTAGAGACCTATTTGTAATTTTCTAAAATTATTGGGGTCAATATATAATTTTTACAAAATTTGTTATGGTTAAAATTACAAAGTAACCCAAAAATTCCAATTTTCGTTAATTTTCTAACAAAATTAAAGCTCAGGGTACCAAAGTGTTAACTGAGAATACCACAGGGTACTAGAATGTCACATTTTAAACCACATGCTACCAAAGTGAAATATGGCCAAACTACAAGATACTAAAGTGTAATTTATCCTATTTAAAAAAAACTAAAATAGTGAGGAAGCAAAGCAATTCTCTGACATCTGTCACATCATGCACAGACTATGGATATCATTATATATATAACGCTCCCCCCACGCTTAACTTGTAATATACATTCATTTCTTCCTCTCCCTCTCTGGATGGCACAAATGGCTTCCTTCTCAAATTTTATCACCTTGATAATGGTGATAATGGTTTTGGGTATCTTAGGACAAAGAGGCGTAGCAGGTGATGCATTCGCGTGCGAGGGGAGCACAAAAACGCTGCCGTTTTGCCAGGTGTCGTTGGCGATACCAGAGAGAGTGAATGACCTTATTGGGAGGCTGACACTAGAAGAGAAGGTGAAGCTTTTGGTAGACAATGCGGCGGCGATTCCAAGACTTGGGATGAAAGGCTATGAATGGTGGTCGGAGGCACTTCATGGAGTTTCAAATGTGGGCCCAGGAACAAAATTTGGAGGCCCATTTCCTGCCGCCACTAGCTTCCCTCAAGTCATCACCACCGTTGCTTCTTTCAATGCTTCTTTGTGGGAGGCCATCGGACGGGTCAGATTTCTTTTCAAAATTAACAACTTTTATTTGCTACTTCTCTGTTTTCATGTGTTCTGCTATGTTCAGTATGGATAAATACTTTATTTCTTTACTTGCTATTGATAAAAACCTCAAGATAGTATAGTATAAATAGGCAAGATAGCATAGTATAAATCGGCTCGATCACCACTCTCCACTCTGTTCACCAGCCATTCAATTGGATTCTCTAGCTTGGCTTTTCCACTTGAGTCTATATATAGGACGAATCTTGAGCATATGAATGCCTCTAACAATAGGCCCTCCAAAATGGCAATGCATTAAAAAAAAAGTCAAAGTGCACTTTTGATCCCATAATTTTTGCTTAGGTCTCAATTTGGTCCCATAACTTTTTATATTGCACTTTTAGTCTCATATCTTTGCAAAAAATTGCAAATTTGGTCCCGTATCACTTTTGGTCCCATATCTTTTGGTGATGTTGAAGAATTAGTCTTATATCTTTGCAAAAAGTTTCATCACCAATCCCACTTGATCCAAAGATATGAGATTAAATTCTGCAACTTCACTAAAAGATATAGGACCAATTATACAACATGACCCAAAGATATGAGACCAAAAGTGTAGCACAAGACCAAATCTGCAACTTGAACAAAAGATATGGGACCAAAAGTGCAACAAAAAAAATTATGGGACCAAATTGAGACCTTAAGAAAATTTATGAGACCAAAAGTGTATTTTGACAAAAAAAAATGTCTAGTACTATTCTCACTCAGATAACAGTGTTCCTTAATCATCACTTTCGGCAAAGGCAAAAAAAAAATGTGATTACGTTGATAATTGGTTGTCTATATATCAGTATCTCATTAAATTTTTTCAAACTTTAAATTAATTGAAAAATGCTTTTCCTTCTAAGAAAGATATCAAATCATATGATCCTTCTATTTGTTTTTAGCAGACTAGACTTCGCTGTTAATATAATCTAAAATATGTCACATTCATTGCTCCTTTCATCGCATTTTTTTAGCTGAAGAGTCTGATACTCTGGTCCATCCACTTACCTTATTGGAAAAGCAGTGAAAATAATGTCGATATTTTATTTATTATTCTTTTTTGTACAACAGAAGAACTCTTGTATTTTGTTTAAAATGTATATAAATGTAATAAAAATATNAGACTAGACTTCGCTGTTAATATAATCTAAAATATGTCACATTCATTGCTCCTTTCATCGCATTTTTTTAGCTGAAGAGTCTGATACTCTGGTCCATCCACTTACCTTATTGGAAAAGCAGTGAGAATAATGTCGATATTTTATTTATTATTCTTTTTTGTACAACAGAAGAACTCTTGTATTTTGTTTAAAATGTATATAAATGTAATAAAAATATATAATTTAAAACTTTTTTTTTGGGAAAAAAGTTAATCAATATTAGTAAGTGAGGGCATTATTTATTCGTTGCCATGAATGTGATGGCCATTTTCAACCACACCCATAAATGATTTACAAGTTGCATAACAGTGTACCAGATTGGTGTTGATTGCCCCTTTTCCTAAGCAACTTGCAGATGATGTCAGTGGGTGATAATTTAAATTTACGAAGTTTGAGGGTACTACGAACATCATCATAATTAAATCCATAAATAATAAAAATAATAAAAGAAACTAACATGCGCGGGTATGCGCAGGTAGTGTCAGACGAAGCAAGAGCAATGTATAATGGAGGAACAGCTGGGCTCACGTATTGGAGTCCAAATGTGAACATTTTCAGGGACCCACGATGGGGCCGTGGACAGGAGACTCCCGGTGAAGACCCCGTCGTAGCCGGTACATATGCTGCCAATTACGTCAGAGGTTTACAGGGAACCGACGGTAACCGGTTGAAAGTCGCAGCTTGTTGCAAACACTTTACGGCTTATGACCTTGATAATTGGAACGGTGTGGATCGCTTCCACTTTAACGCACAGGTACGGTTTTGGTGTTTTTGTTTTAGGCTAAAGTGTATTTTTGGTCCCATAACTTTTGTTATGGTCTCAATTTGATCCCATAACTTTTTTTATTCTACTATTGGCCTCATATATTTTTCTCAAGTTGCAGATTTAGTCATGTGTTACACTTTTGATCCCATATCTTTGGGTCATGTTACAGAATTGGTCTCATATATTTTGGTCAGATTGTGGAATTGGTCCAATTTCTTTGGGTTTAGATGCAAAATTGGTCCCATATATTTGGATCAGTTGAGACTGACAATGAAACTCTTTGCAAAAATATGGGACAAATTCTGCAACCTGACCAAAAGGTATGGGACCAAAAGTGATATGGGACCAAATTTGCAACTTTATGCAAATATGTTGGACCAAAAATGCAACAAAAAAAGTCATGGGACCAAATTGAGACCTAAACAAAAGTTATGGGATTAAAAGTGCACTTTGACCTTTGTTTTATTTGTTTCATTTTCTGATATCTCTGATTTATGGTACTATTAACTACGAAGTGTTGTGTGACGCATCACAAAGATAGTCTTATAATATTAAGGAGGAAATTAAGTTTCACGCACATGTTTTTTTATTAATTTTGAGCCCATGAACTACCTTTTGAAATTGAGATTGATTCAAATGGGCATCGACAAATTGGGAATCTTCTAACGGGGACCACTTGGGCTTCTTGATATATTTTATCCGTAGCCTCTCTCCAAATTTTAGTTACACTATACGACAGTGTCTATCAAGTTACTCTTTTTTTTTTGTTTAGTCCAACACCATTCGCTGAATCTGTATGTGGGCCCTTTCTGTTTCTCCCTTTTTTTTCCTGCGCCTTGGATATTTCTGTTACTTTAAAAGGATAAGGAATGAGTTGGATGATTTGACCTTCAATATATCGATACCCATACCATTAATTTCTTTTTTTGCTTAAAGGGAATTTATTAATTGCACTTGAAAATTAGACAAAACTCACTCTAATTTGAGGCTCGTGTTAACAAGAGGAAACATCAGTTTGAAAATATACGTCTTGCTACTTTTTAGTAAATATATGTGTGAAAATGTTTGGCTACAATTTATCCAGAGCTATTATTTTCGGAACCAATTATAGATATTCAAGTATGAAAAAGAGTGAAATAGAATTGTAAGAATTGTAATGTATATATTGTCTCTTATTTTCCTGGTAAAAGAAGATAAGTGCATGGGCAGTGTTGAGCTGGAATTTGATTATATTCAAAGAGGATTTATCATATTGTCGGGGGGATAGATGCCTTTAGTTTGCAACTTGCAATCTGCCGGTGCCTAATATAAAAAACAAAGTAAAGAGAAATTAAAGAGGCCCCACCTCACACTAAGGGTGAATGCATGCGCAGGTTAGCAAGCAGGAGATAGAGGATACGTTCGATGTGCCATTTAGAATGTGTGTGAAGGAAGGTAAGGTGGCCAGTGTGATGTGTTCGTACAATCAAGTCAATGGGGTCCCCACATGCGCCGACCCAAATCTCCTCAAAAAAACAGTTCGTGCCCAATGGCGTCTTGATGGGTACCCTATTCTATTCTTATGCTCATTCATTCATTCATGCCTTCAATTCCTCTTATTATTCTCCACTTCTTACGTTATAAGCTTTTGTTTTCCATGGCATAGCTACATCGTATCAGACTGCGATTCTGTCGGGGTGTTCTACTCTAGCCAACATTATGCATCATCACCAGAAGTAGCTGCAGCTGATGCCATCAAAGGAGGCTTGTTTCTTTTTAAAGTAAACTACTAATTTGGTCCCTGAGATCACCGAGTTGACAACTCGGTCCTTGAAAGATTAATATATACAATTTAGTCTTTGAAATATTAAAACGTTGTACATTTTAGTCCTTAAAAGATTAAAACGGTATACTATTTAGTCCATGAAAAGAACTAATTAGTATATCGTTTTGATCTTTTAAAGACTAAATTGTATATTTCGATCTTTCAGGAACAAGTTGTCAACTCAGCGATCTTTCAGAGACCAAATTGTTAGTTTACTCTTCTTTTTACTGTCACCCATTCAATTTGTCAAACCTAAAAAATGTCCATTAAAAAAAGGAGTAAAATCATGGGTTGATAATATGTTTCAGGATTGGATTTGGATTGCGGGCCGTTTCTTGGATTGCACACGCAAGACGCAGTAAAGAAAGGATTGTTAAGCGAAGCTGATGTGAATGGGGCTTTGGTAAATACTCTAACAGTGCAAATGAGACTAGGGATGTTTGATGGAGAGGCATCGGCCCAACCATATGGGAAGTTGGGCCCAGAGGATGTGTGTAGCCCAGCCCATCAACAGCTAGCCTACGAAGCTGCCACACAGGGAATTGTACTTCTCAAGAACATTGGGCCTACCCTGCCAATGTCACCACGTCGTCATCGTACCGTGGCCGTCATTGGCCCAAATTCTGATGTCACTCGCACAATGATTGGAAACTATGCTGGTAAGTATTGACAAAAATTTTTTTTTTTGCCAAAACGCACTTTTGGTCCCATAACTTTTGTTAAGATCTCAATTTGGTCTTATAACTTTTTTGTTGCACTTTTGGTCCCATATCTTTTGCTCAACTTCTGATGTGGTCCCATGTTACACTTTTGGTTCCATATCTTTGACTCATGTTGTAGAATTAGTCTTATATCCTTTTGTCAGGTTGCAGAATTGGTCTAATATCTTTGGATCAAATGAGACTGGTGGTGAAACTTTTTGCAAATATATGGAACCAATTTTGCAACCTGACCAAAAGATATGAGACCAAAAGTGATACAGGACCAAATATGCAACTTTTTACAAAGATATGGGACAAAAGATGCAACAAAAAAGTTATGGAACCAAATTAAGCCTGAACAAAAGTTGTGGGACCAAAAGTGCACTTTGACAAAAAGAAAGGCTTCAAGTCTTCAACTAATAAGTGAGTTAAAATAAAATTGTTTGTGTACGTGCACTATTAGGAATCGCATGTGGATACACCAGTCCGTTGCAAGGAATAGCGAGACATGCCAAGACAATTCATGAATTAGGATGTTTGGATGTGGCGTGCGCCGATGATAGACTATTTGGAGCAGCAATCGAAGCGGCTCGTGAAGCAGATGCGACAGTTTTAGTAATGGGGCTAGACCAATCCGTTGAGGCTGAAACCGTGGATCGGGTTGGGTTGCTTCTACCAGGGCGCCAACAAGATCTTGTTACAAAGGTGGCAGCAGCTTCTAAAGGCCCAACTATTTTAGTCTTGATGTCCGGTGGCCCAGTCGATATTACTTTTGCAAAGAATGATCCACGTGTCGCTGGTATCTTTTGGGTTGGATATCCTGGCCAAGCCGGTGGAGCTGCCATAGCAGATATTTTGTTTGGAACCGCCAACCCAGGTATTTTTTTTAGTAAAATTATCTTAAAAAAAAAAAGATTTATCAATTTTTTATTTTGTCTCTAAAATTGATTTACTATTAATTTTGTCCTTAAAATTTCATATTTTCTCAACTCTGTCAAATGATTTTGATGACACATTCCAACATCTTATTGTCAATGCAATCTCAAAATTTAAGCATACTATCAAATACGTTTTCAAAGTTTGAGCTTCATGTCAAATACTGTTTGTTAACTGTTAAGTCAATAAACATAGTTAAGATAAGAGATAAGTTTGATCAAAATGTGAAATTTGGAAAACCAAATTGAAAGTTGGAAATTTTAGAAAAAAAATTGCTTTTACCATAAGTATCATTAGTTCATTAGTATGGAGGCCCAATTGAGAGGCCCAGTAGAGGGAAACAAAGATGAAATATGAATGTTGTTGAAATGCAGGAGGGAAGCTTCCAATGACATGGTACCCACAAGAATACCTTAAAAACCTAGCAATGACAGATATGGGAATGCGAGCAAGAGAATCTAAAGGGTATCCAGGGAGGAGTTATCGATTCTACAAAGGTCCAGTGGTATACCCATTTGGACACGGACTAAGTTACACCCATTTTACTCACACATTGGCCAATGCACCGAGCGTAGTGTCAGTACCAGTGGATGGACATCGCCGTTCAAATATTACAAACATATCCAACAAAGCCATTCGAGTGACACACGCACGATGTGGCAAGCTTTCCTTAACCCTTCATGTTAATGTTCACAATGTGGGTTCCAAGGATGGCACTCACACTCTCTTAGTATTCTCGGCACCGCCTTTAGGCGGTCCTTGGGTCCCACAAAAACAGCTTGTGGCATTTGACAAAGTCCATGTTCCTGCCAGGTCACTACGCTCAGTTCAGGTCAATATTCATGTTTGTAAGTTGCTGAGTGTGGTGGACAAATCTGGGATTCGGAGAATTCCTTTGGGTCAACATAGTATTCACATTGGGGATCTCAGACACTCCCTATCTCTTCAAGCTCAAGGCCTTGGGATCATCAAGTCCTGATTCTTTTTTTTCTTTATTACTATAAGCAAAAAGAATTTATTGGGGAAGGTGTAGGAAGAATATCTTTGGCCTTTCCCAACATTTTATAAAATATTGGATTTCAAGGTTCCGTATTTAATTACTAGGGGTATTTTTCGTGTTCAGTTGAAAGCGCAAGCTTGTCTGGATATATACCTATTAATTATTATGGCATCCAAGGCAGGACATGCCATTGCCAGATTGATTGTTCATCTGATTGCTATTTTAGTATTTTAGACAAGAGATTGATTAAGCAATTCTACTGGTCTCTTCTCTTTTTATCTTTTCGCTTAACTAGTTTAATTTTTAAAATTTTTGTGTGTATCATGAATTGGACAGACTACTTGCAATCCCTTCTTTGATCTTTCCTTGTATCCTGTAATGAGAATTGAGGATGGGAGCTTCACATCATCATACCTTTGAATTTCATAACATTTCATTCCCGTTTAGTTTATAATCCGGTGGATAATAGGCAAAAACATTATACTTTTAGCAAAAAAATAGCAACGAAATATGCAATTAAATTAGACAAGTAGTGTGCTAATGTGCTATATGGTGAGGCCATGTTGGTCCATTCTAGTGGGCCGAATAATTCTCATTCTTCGACTTAGTGGACCGTGTCTTTGTCCTGTTAGTGAGGACTGAGGAGTGAGGAGCCCGAGCCACTGAGCATTGTTAAGGGATTTCCTCTCTTTTCCAAAGTAAAAAAAGAAAATACTAAAAACAAGGATGACACCGATTAATAATTGTCTCAAGGGCAAAAGTACTAATTTCGTCCCCAAACTTTACACCAATTGTCAATTTCTTCCCTAAACTTTTTTTACTGTTAACTTCGTCTCCAAATTTTACACCAACTGTCAATTTCATCCCCAATCTTTTTTGCTGTCAATTTCATTCCCAAACTTTACATCAACCGTCAATTTCGTCTCCGATCTTTCACATTTTCCTCAATTTTATCCTTTGACTAACTTCTTTTAATAAATTAACGACAGACTGCATCCTGTTTTTGAATCTAAGTTAGAATTTGAGTTTCTTTTTCTATCAATTTTACATTATATATCGTTAGCCACATAGATTTTGTCGTCACTATTTGGCTAAAGGAAGAGCAAAGGATAAAATTGACCAAAATGTGAAAGATTAGGGACGAAATTGATAGCAAAAAAATATTGGGGACGAAATTGACAGCGTGTGTAAAGTTTAGGAACAAAATTGACAAAAAAAAAAAGATTGAGAACGAAATTGACAACAAGTATAAAGTTTGGAGACAAAATGGATACCTTGTATAAAGTATAAACTATAAACACTCCTTTGACTATAGCTTACACAAAATGACTATTATAATGCATTTGTTCAACGTCGTCAAATTTACTTCACTTTATGGTATGTAATAGTAATACATATGTATATATATATTTTTTTTTTGGTGAGAATACATATGTATATTTTTCTCCATCTACTTAGCGGTTCCATAATTTTTTTTTTTTTTTTGATTGTGCAGTTTTTAAAGTTTCACTTTAATTAATTTGAACTCGATCCACGTTGTACACTAAATTATAATAGGAAAGTCTTCTAATCTCACAACCTTTTGATTCCAATTTTTTTTAGTGATATCAAATCATTTATAATTTGGGCCACCAGCAAGTAGGTTAGAGTTTCATATTTGAGTTGTAAGAAAATGAACAATAACATTATTTGCTATTACTTTTAAATGAATCAAAATATATTGACGAAACGTAACAAATATGGCCTAAACTAATTTGAAGAAATAAATGATTAATGTTTTTCTGTGAGGTGACCCTGGGCTCCCAAAACTTCCATTTGTGTGATTTAAGTACCTTCCCTGTCGATTCTCGAAGAGTAATCCAGAAAGCAAGAAATCGGTAATTTTTGCACTATTTTGACTAATTGACTTTTGCCAAACCACCCAATAATACCCATTACCCAAGCCCTTTGGTCAAATCCCACGGTCCCAACATGTTTGAATTAAAAGGAGGTGTGGAATGTGGATGCATCTTATTCTTATAAAATCAATAAGAGGAATTCGATACAAAAGTCAGACTTTTTCCATAAAATGATTTCGATCTTCAAATCAGCGTTTTTTTTTTTCTTTTCACAAATAATTTATTACTTTAGTCTGAGTTCGTCGACTTTTGTTGAATCCACCGTTCTTTGGATACGCGGATACTCCCTCACGAGTCAGAATGTCAGATCTTCACAAGTCTCAAGTGTTTACATTGATGAGTTATGGCTATCATTTTCTATATGGAAGGAACAGCATTAACTTCAATGAGAAAGCCTAACTTTAAGCTCAAAGATTGAGTATTTTACTTTTTACAACCTTTGACGTTTGAGTTATAAAAGAATTAATTTTGGGGAAGAGTACTAACTAATTTCAAAATATTGAATGTGATTATGCTTTTAAAGAAGATACACAGGAGTTAGGATAAATCTAAAATAAATTAAAAGAAAAAAGTGGATTCTGTGTCATATATAATTCATAAAGATATGTATGAAACCAATTTTTTTCTTAGAATTAAATAATAAAACCTCAGACATAGAACAAGAAAGCTTAATCATGCGGTAATGAATAATTAAAAAAAATAATGTCAATAAAAATATATTGATTTTTCTAAAATAAAATACTAGTAAATCTGATAATATAATATCGGAAGACACTATAAACAGCGAGAAAATACTCCTTGGTTGCTTCTAGGCGGCGGCCCCGACACTCGGCAACACTCTTTGGTCACCGCCAAGCAGCCACACTCCTACTAAGCGTCGATTGCATAGGCATCCTCGTAAATATCTTCCAAGATACTACACGATTTGCAACTGAAAATCTCGGAACCAAATATCTCCCCAAATCAAGGAACCACATTAATTCTCTTAGAATTATAGGAATGTCAAATCTTCCGAATTGAGGACTTTCCTGGTCGAAGCCCAATCTATAAAATGCCGAAGGGAAAGTTATTTGAGGTAATTTCTCTAATTCAGTTTAGTCTTGTTACTTCCAATTACGTAAATCCTCCCCATTGTTCGTTCATAAATTTTGCCAGATTCATCAAAATCTTTTTCTATTAAATATATGTTCCTTTTATACAGAAATGTAAAATGTAACAAAGAAGAAAGAAATGTAGTATATAATTGGAAAAGATAAACAGAGTAGGATAATGGATGATGTATACGTAGATAAAATGGGGCATGTGGGGGAAATAATTTAGAAAGAATTATAGAGCAAGTGTTTGAAGTCTGAACTTGGAAGTTTTGTTTTTCCTAATGGGGAAAGCAGAGAAAGGCGAAGTAGTATAGTTGTTGGGTTGGGTGGGCTTGGTGTTTTTTTTGTGTATATGTGTTATCTTAATTCTGTACTCTGGAAATAGAGCTATCACCTATGCAGTATGCTGCAGGTAATCATGAATCTATGTGAATGACGTGTCAGAAATCCACTAGGTGATTGGTGACTAAACCTGACAATCTGGCACAGTGGCATGTGCTTCCCCAACTTCAAAATTAAATCCCCAAAAAAAGGAAAGACAGAATAAGAGCTAGCAAGGACCCTGTTTTTGATGTGTGATTTGTATGTATATATAACAATAGAACATGCCAATGTATCAACAAAAATGGCCGCTGAATAATTCAGATGGAACAACGACTTCACTTCACTGTTCAAGATGCATGTCTATCATTATTGTGAAAATGCAAATTCGAAACAACTTCTTAAGAAAAAATAAAAGACACTAATGTTCATTTGGGATTATATGCTGATGTATGCATTAATGCACATAAGCAAGCAAAACATCGGAAACACATGTTGGCATGTTGTTTCTGCTATTTCAGTCCCTGTCTAATTCTACGTATGGTTGGGGAAAAAAAATGTTTATATTGTCATGTGAACCAAAGTGTAAAAGTGGATGAATCATGGATCAGAATGTTTACTTAAATACATTCCAAAATGATGCTTTACTTTCAATTCAAGTTTCTCTTTAGAACTCCTCTAAATCAAGCTTGACAGTACTGTTGATGGATACATTGATGCCTTTGAGTGGGGGGTTTTTGTTGGGGGAATATCTTTCTTTACCATAAACAAAAGGAATAAACAGGGCATGGAGGAAGCAAAACTACGTGAAAAGACCTTTTCTTTTTCCCATTCCACTAATATTCAAAGCATAAAACTTTAGCAAAGGCTGACTTGTTGGGGTGGGCTCAAAAAACAAATCTACAAGTTAACCATTAAAAAAAAATTGTGCAGCTCATGGGGGTATATGAGCTTGCTAGGCATCAATCTGAAACTTGAAGCCTACTTCTCCACTCCTTATTCTTTCAATTATTGGTAGACGGAGACCTCTCTGACCTTAAATTCTCCTCTATGGGATCTATCACTCTTACGGTATACCTTTAATTTGTTAATTCATCTTATTCAGTATAGGAAACTGCAATTATTAAATGAACAACAATAGATTAATTATATATGAAACTTATAAACAATAAGTATTCATAAAGATGAGGGAATTTTAAGTGGTGAATTCTGTGTGGTCCAGGATGTTAATTAGATAGAGATTGATGAATATATTTTTTGTATGGTTTATTACCGATTATATAGATGTCTAATGAATGATATGGAAACAGGTTGCCTTTAATTTTCTTTGTTATTGAGAGCCTCTTTCAATTCATCTCACCACCCACCCCCCTTCTCTTGGGGCCATCTCTATTCGACGCCTTCAATATTCAAAGTCACATACACCACCAAAAACATTATTCTCTGATCTGTATAATAAATAAATAAATAGCTTTCATTGTTATTTTTTTTTTCTTTTTCTAATTCTCAACTTCAACCGATTCTTATTGAAATGTTTCCATTCTATTAATCTATTTTCCTTTTACTCAAGTCAAGTACTTGTTTAATTAAATGCAGGTTTTCTTTTATGTATAATGTATATGCGTAACATAGCATTCAGATGGGCGAGGTTGATGGAGTAACTCGCAATATATTCTCATTGATTATTAAAATCTTAGAAAATTAGTTAGTGATTCCCCCGAAATAACATAATAAGTAAGAGGATTCTTTCTTCCTCTTTTAAATGTTGCAACATAAAATTCAGTTAATTATATGCCAGGTGGACCACTCAAAAGATTTGGTTTTCATGACTCATCTTCAGTAGTACTCCCCTGCTTATATATATATTTTCTCTGACTTTTCTATCGAAATTTATATGATGGCCTAGTACGCCAAACGTCAGGCTCTAGAACTAGAATATTATTGGGTAGTTGACCCCCTTAAAAAAAACGAAAGAGTAGTAGTACTATATTAGTATTATTCTACTCCAACATATATGAGCTTGTGATCATGCTATATATATATATATTCAAATATGAAACGGATCCAGTTTAAAAAATAGTGCTTATTATATATTAACTGATGGAAATTGAGAGGATGAGTTTGGAAAGAATAATAATTGCAACATTTTAAAAAATGAACGACAATACATGCATGATTATTATTACTACGAAACAGAAATGATGAGAATTTAAGCTAGAGCTTGTGGTATGTCTGAAAATTTGAATTCGAATTTGATGATGAGATGCATTATTGGGAAACTTTTGAGGTAAGCATAGCAGAGAACTTGGGATATATATGAAGGTTGCGTTGTTGGCCATTTCAGGCTAAGAAAAAGAAGCACTCAGAATGTATATTAGTATTAGCTTGCAAAGCCAAAGCTGCACATGGGTCAACATCTTCACGTGAAATCTCATCCACAACACACATGCATCCCACACACCTTCCCTGGGCTTTTGCACACAGAATAACTTTTTTAAACGTATATAATTATAACTGTATATATAATATAACAGTGATATATACATATATATATATTAAATGATGGATCAGTACTGTATATTTTGATATGCCGCCAGATAAAAGAAAGCATGAGAAGACGTGCATCGTGCATTTAGAAAAAACCTTATCCGCGGATCAGCAGCACTAGTTTTCACTCTTCACTATATATATATATATATATATATATATACTATAGGAGAATCTTTTAGGCCCTTCACTACGTCACACTTTTGCTTCCTTCTATACGAACATGTCTATGGCTATAGGAGCCATTCTCAATTTTTAACCTCTTTAATTACCATTTATTTATTAATTAATAATTAATGACTCGATCCATCTTCACTCACAATGTAAGCACTGATTCCTTTGTTAATTATACGCTACTTAAATATCTAAAGTATCTTTCGTTGTAAGCAATTAATTATGTCCAACCTGGCAAACTCACAGTTTCAGGAGTATCCTAAGCTTACTAGCTCCACCAATATTCCTCAATTAGGTTCTGGAATATATTTCACTTATTATTGCCAATGTTCTTCTGGAGTTCTGGTTATTTGCTTAACCAATAATTCGGTTGTTCGCTTATATATATATTCCTAGCTAATTAACAAAAAGAATGTTTAGTACGTAATTATATATTTAGGATTTCAAACACAGCGCAGCTGTGCCTTCATTCATTGGGGATTTAAGTTAGATGTTGCTGATGTATCCACTGATAATAATATGATAGAGAGATTCTATATATCTCCTAATTTAAACTTCTATGTTATAGTTAGTTAGTTAATTATATGCTTAGGTGCATATATATATATATATATAATGCACCTAAATATATACACATACATATACATGCATATATATATATATATAAATGTATCAAACTTCGATATTATTTTCCCAAAAATCAGTAAATTAATTAATACAATTTAACCTGCAAATACATTAAAAATTATCATGTAAAAGCAATTGATATGTGTATCTCGATACTTACGTAGTAATTTGATAGGAATGTATCGGAGATGTAGACAACTCGAGGTCACATGCGAGATAATTAAGAACTTTGAAATTTCAATTTAGTAGGAGTGCTATATCTGCTATCACACTCCTCGTTTGCCGGAAACCCAACAATAACAACCATGTAGTATATATATGAACACTATATTAACATTGTGGGGTCAACTGGCCTCACATACCCAACCACGTAATATTCATTTTATTTATTTAAAAGAAAAACAAGGAAGAAAATTAAAATGAACAAGGAATAACGGGGAGAGAATGAAGATTCGAAAAACGAAACGCTAGGTATGTATTAATTTAGACAGTTGCATCTGGAAGGCCAAGGACCTTACATGTGGATAAATAATAATTGGCAATAATAGGTGTAGAATGACAACGAAATATGAGTAGATCCAAAAGTAAAGGGAGAAAAAAGAAGTACCAATTATGGCTGCACTTGTCCTATAGTGTCCAATAATAAGCACTTAGACTTTAACAATATTGGGAGTGATCTAAACGCCAACACTTTGTAAAACTAGTCATTTCATCTATGTAAGGAAGTTGCAACACAACATGTGTTGTTCACAGAGCTTGAATGGCCAGTTATAATGAATGATTAATTAATGGATATGTTTTTCGCTCATATTTAAATTCCCTCTTCCGTATTTCTGGTCTCTGTATTTTCATACAACCAAACAAACTGAATTTAAAACAGACCTACCCCAAGAAATTGCAAATATGAAATATGTCCCCTTTAGAGGAAATTAAATTAAAAGCCTGGCCTAATTTAATTTAAATGGTTGGAGAGTTAGTTATTGCCGAATGCCCATGGAGGTATACAATATTAAATGAAATAATTCATTATTCACATATACCATACACAATGGAGCTTTCGAAGCTAGGACGACATTCGAATTTATTTTTTCATGAATTAAAATGTAAGTTTATTTCTATATTTTTGTGTGAATTGATGAGTAGGAGCAATAAAAGGAGTGGTTTGAATTGGAATGAAATTAAGGGAGGGACCCATTTGATTACAACATGGAAACCCCTTAGCTGTTCCCAGCATAACCATAGTTGCATCCATGTTTGTTTCAGAAAACGAAAACCAATCCACCATGCATGCTAGACCCACTCTTGTCTCTAAGGAGAAATGCCCATATATAAATGATTATATACACTACTTAACTATTAACAAGAGGTTCCTTTAAATAATACTAGTAAGCACATTTTGGTATCGCTTAATAAGTAAAATTTTTGGATTTGAAATATGAATGCAACATTATTTCTCTTAAGAGAATCTTTTATCATAATCAGGTATGTAACATAGGTTTCCAAATTAATCATCAAGGAAAAGCTTTGATACCAAGTGAGCCAGAAAAAAAAACTCCACTTAACTACTTTCTTTATTTCCATCCTTTTAAACGTAACCAACCAAAAATCAGGGGAAATTCATTCCATTTATTAATGATTAATAATTCCCTTTTCGTGAATCGTGTTTCTTGCGTAGTTAACTTTCTTTGTAACCCCAGGTTGTGAGGGTCAGGCTTTACATGTGACAAACATGGATTTGTTCCTTAATCAAACTTGTCTGCATTGAATTATTCTTAATTATTTTCCTTTATGGACCCATTTTTTGGTTAAATAATCAAGTTCTTCCTTATGCAACCATGACTTCGTATTACAGTGATAGATGACGTGACTAGATTCTTCTTATGTAGTCCGAGTCTGGTGCTATGCGCTACTGCCTCTTTCGTTTCATTTCATCACGGATGATTGCAAAAAAATTAAATGAATGCAACAGGACACCTAATATTAACTATTTAATTTATTGAGTTTCATATTTGGCTCTTCTCTCACAAGTCCTTCTCATACATACATTATTATTACATAAATTATGGAGTTAGATACAAGTATATATAAATACAGAAAGTTGTTGAGCAGCAATGAAATTATTATTTCTCAGAGCTGGGTTATTTAACTTTCAAATACTTTGAACAATTCGAATGCTATGTCAGGTTTAATTTTTTGGAATAAATTAATTTTTTTATATCTTTACAACGAGACTTGTTACTACAAAAAAAAAATTTTGCATGAAAAATTATGATAACAAAAAAATATATAAAATATAACTTCAAGAAAATAATTAACCTTATGAACAAATATAACTAAGAAATTGTGGAACTAGATACAGGTATATATGTAACTTTTTGTTTCTGATTAAAAGAACCTTGTGAAAAAAAATATAAGAAATTTTACCTTTTTTATTTATTTTTTACATTGATATAATCTATATTGTGTTATATATTTTGAATTTGTTCTTTTGATCCCGGCATGTAGTTTGTTTAGTACGTATCTTCAATGTATTTTTACAATTTAAATAGATGAAGAAAGTTAAATTTCTTATTAACCGAATAAGTCAACTAGCAAGGGATGAAGTATAGTATATATATATATATATATATATATATATATGCATGTGAAAGCAACAAAACCTTGGTACGCATGCAGAATTGCAGAGCAGAAGCGGACCTAAATGGAATTAATTTGTGGATGGGTCCAATTGTTCCCAGCGTGTAGGAACTAGTACAAACAACAAAGTCATTTGTTAATTGTTGGATTATTGGATCTATTATTTCTATCCTTTTGTCCAATAGTGTAGAGATAATAATCTTTCACACACATGCCACTATGCAAATTTATGTATGTTCTGTATTTTGAATGAAAGCTGAGATTTTCTCGATGTGGTTACCAAATGTGTAAAAGCCAAACCAACTTTCACCTTTTTCAGCCTTTAAATCGCCTATCATCGTTTTAATAGTACTCCCATGTAAGAATGATAAAAAAATGTCGATATTCAATGAGTATCTATAAATTTTATCTATGCGGCGAATATATGTACAAATAAAAATTGAGTGAGTTCGAATATAAAAATTTATCTTCATTCAAAATAGCGGGTCTAACGATAAAGGGGTAGTTTATATTCTATCCACTATAGTAATTTTTATTTCTTTAAATATAAATATATATTATAATACTAAATTATATTATATATAAGTCTAAGATTACATCTTTGTTTATAAAAATATCAAATTGAACAATATTTATTTATATTATAATATTATATAATATAATTGAGTTATATTTTATAAAAATAATTTATTTATTTTATTTTTTTTCAAATTTGAGTTGGCTTCGAAAATTCAACTATTAATCCAATACAGAAATGAGAATAAAATTTGATATCTATATATATTTAGTCTCAGGATGACAATAATATTCTTTTTTACAAATTTGAGTCTTAAAATTATGTTATCCTACTGAGATTATATCCACGAGCATTACTCTTGCGCAAACTCTCATTAATAGCAACAAAATATTATTCATTGTATCTTGTCAGACCTTTACAAAAGTAGACTCAGTAAGGATAAATGGATAATATTAATATACCACTATATATGGACGTTCCATAAATCAGCTTCTATATTTTTAAATTTTGTATATTATATTTTTAAAATTTAAATGGAATAAATTAATTTTTTCGATGAACTTATTATGATGACAATTCCCTAAATATAATTTAGAGTAAACTAATAATTTGGTCTCCGAATGATCATCGAACTGACAACTCAATCCCTAAAATATTAAAATATACAATTTAGTCCCTCAAAGATTAAAAAAGTATACTAATTAGTAATTAGTTATATTTTTATGGACTAAATAGTATACCATTTTTATCTTTTAGGAGCTAAATTGTACATTTCAATTTTGTAAGGACCGAGTTGTTAATTAGGTAATCTTTCAGGGACCAAATTGTTAGTTTACTCTATAATTTAACTATGCAATTAGGACAAAATTCATCTGAAGATAAGTCATTCCCACAGTTTGTCTTTATTAGTAACTTCAGAGTTATTATCTATCATCTATGTAAAATTATTCGGTAGTGAAAACACTGCAAAATCCTAGATATGTCAAATCAATGTGACGCTAATTGCGAATGGGTTCGATGCTTCGGGATCCATATTAATCAACGTTCCAATGACTATTCTTGTTTTTGACATAGCAGTCACGTGATTCTCCAGTTCAAATCATACTTTTTTAATTATTCGTTAAAACAAAAGTATCTTTCATTAGAAAAACTTATTTCACCATTTGGTCAACCATCTATATTTTGAAGTATATATTCAACAATTCCATACTCTTTTTTTCACTATCCTCACAAACAAAATTCACACAGTTTTTGTAAGAAGTCATCACATATTGGATGGATGAAATTAATGGGACGGAATTAGATAGATATCAGTCGTTTGAAATTAAATTGAATAATTTTAATCTCATACAAATAAGGATTTACCAATCTTGTATGGATAAGATGTTTTTTAATGGACATACAGTATATGATTGATCATTAAGATTAGTCAAATTTGTTTTGGCTTATTGATTCGAATCATGTGCTTGAACATGATATGAAACGAAACCCGGTACAATTATTCACAAATAATTCGTCTTTATCAGAAAAGAAAAAGAAAAAAACTTGGGAAAATAAGTAATTCTTGAATAGGATTGGATAATTGAAATGTTCCTAGGTTTATGCGTTGTTCTGAAATGATGTATCTTACGTATTAGTAAAATAAAGGAAAAAAAAGAAAGGATTTATTTAACATGTGTCGTAAGGCTATATTTTAAAGTTTCTTCTGATTGATTAGTAGAGTATTTCATATCTTGAAATTTACGAAAATTCATTTAAAAAATAATAATTAATGTTTGAAATTAAAACTCACGTGATCAATCAAAAGAAACCTTACTAGGGCACATGTTAGAAGGACCCATAAAATATTACTAGGGGCTTTGCATGCCCTAACGGGCACGCAAATATGTATGTAAAATAAATGAGGGACCAAATCGTTGATTCAGTAGAAAAGGAGCAGGGACCAAATAATAAGTTTTAGACACGCAAATATGTATGCGAAATAAATGAGGGACCAAAACGTTGATTCAGTAAAAAAAGAGGGACAAATAATAAATTTTCTCTTATTTTAATTACATGTAATATTTTTATCTTATAAGTGAGATGACGAAAAAAAAAACTCAAACATATAATATAGTACAGATATATTACATTATTTTATAATTTTTTATTTCTTTATATTATTTTACTTTCTATACGAATTGATGAGAGGATCTTGATTTTTGATACGTTACACTGTTACAGAGTGACTGAGTGGAGGGACTTGACGTTAAAGTTTTAAGTTTCAACACAAAGTTACAGACCCATCTCCACATTCATATTCATATCTATCCATGTCCATATATATGTGCTATTCATTTATCAGCGTCGGTGAAAATGAAAGATAAAAGCGTGATTCTTGTGTTGTGTCTTCCCAACAAAACTCACTTTTCTCGGCACACGTTCCACCCCTTATTTGACATAAGTACTAACGACTCCCCACTCTATTCCATTTATGTCCCATATATCCTCTCTGCATCTCAACTTCATCTCCTTTTTTGCTTTTCTTCTTTCTCTTTTGCTCACCCTATCCTCTTATGCCATATTTACATTCCTCACACCAAATTAAAGCCATCTCTTGGCAAGGTTGATGCTTATTATAATTATCAACTAATTAAATGCAGTATCAACTTTAAACTTTAAACTTTCAACTTTAAACATGTTGTACAATAAACAATGAACAATAAATATTTCTATTGTTTCCCCAATTCATCATAAACCGTTGAAAACTGACAACAAACTAATTTTAATTTATGGATCGCCTGCCTTTAGCTTTTTTACGATAGTTGCCCTCAATTGATTCTGATATATTTTATTAGTTAAAAGTACAAATTAAATTTCATATTTTTTTTATCAGATTACAAAGTAGTCTATTATAATATTGTATAGGTTTAATCCCATATTTTTTTAGTTAAATTGCATAATTAGTCTCATATGTTTGTAAAAAGGTTCACTGTCTATCATAAATTTCGTTCATCTCACTCGTTGAATATGATATGGACAATTAACTTGGAGAAGATTCTTTAAAGTAAAATGTGATTAATATCTTTATTGATTTATTTATTTTAATTTTGGTCTTCCACGTTAACGATTCACATCACACTTAATGGACATAATTTAGATTGAGATTTTTCATAAAAATATTAGATCAAATCTATATTAAAAAAAAAGTCTAATTTACAACCTAACTAAAAAATAAACGACTAAATTTATACTCACGGCAAATGCCTATGATTTATTAAAGTGCCATTTTGGCGGTTAGGCCAATTGGTGGTAGGGCCATACGAGAGGCCTATATGAATTTGTTACGTATTTTTTTTTTGTCTATCTAGAGTCCTAGATAGTTGTTTTTAAAATGGAGATTAACTAGTTGATTTTCAAAACATTTTAAAACTATCTTAGCTGCTAAGTTATTACAAATACATACATCTAAAACAATAAAAAATTAATGATTTAGAATGAAAATATTTGTTTACAAAAATAATTCTATTTCTAAAAGAAGATTCTAAAATTTTGCGCTTTCCATATATCTAATATTATATGGCTTTTAAAACTATAGTCTATGAAATTAAAAATAAGAGAAAACTTACTATTTGGTCTCTCTTTCTTTACTAAGTTAACAATTTAGTCCCTTATTTATTTTACATACATATTTGCGTGCCTGTTAGGGCACGCAAAGCCCTAATATATATATATATATATATATAATACTTCTATTACCCAAACAACTTCTGAATTTACAGAAATTTGGCTGATAAAACAGATAACCTCCCAAGAAATAGAAATTAAACTAAAGGGTGTTGTCCATCATCAAAGTCAAATTATATTTTTATTTTTTGATATTATATTTAGGGTAAATTACACTTTGGTACCCTGTGGTTTGACCCTATTTCACTTTGGTACCCTGTGGTTTGAAACTTGACACTTTGGTACCATGTGGTATTCTCCATTAACACTTTGGTACCATGTGGTATTCTCCATTAACACTTTGGTACCATTTGGAGCTATTTTGTAATTTTAACCATAATAAATTTTACAAAAATTACATATTGACCCCAAAAAAATTTTAAATTTTTCATTTTAGTCCCTATATAATATGTATCCAGGGACCTATTTGTAATTTTTTGAAAATTTTTTGGGGTCAATATGTAATTTTTGCAAAATTTGTTATGGTTAAAATTACAAAATAGCTCCAAAGGGTACCAAAGTGTTAATGGAGAATACCACAGGTACCAAAGTGTCAAGTTTCAAACCACAGGGTACCAAAGTGAAATAGGGTCAAACCATAGGGTACCAAAGTATAATTTACCCTTATATTTACTTGATTATTTTATTTTCGATGGTTACATTAAAATTACAAAAAGAAAAAGAAAAAGATTCATAACGCATTCAGCGTAACAACTTTATTGTTTTTATATAATTACATTCACGCACCTTGAAACTGACTGGTTGATAGAAATGGACATATCATTCATTTATAAAAATAATTAAATAAATATGAAACTAATCAAAGAAGGAAGGACTGATTTCAAAGTTAATTTCTTGTAAATGTTAATGCTGTTTTGAGTGTCTTCAATTTAAATAAATTTCCAAAATTGTTAATTAGAACTTATCCAAAATAAAATCTAAACTTAATATATTCTAAGAGTCACAATTCATTTAGGCACAATCGCGAGCTTAACAAAGTGTCTTTTAACTCTCTTTATCGATAGTAAAAACTAATGATATATTCAATTTATTCGTCTCATTCACGAGCGACCGTTAACTTGTCTACACAACCTCCAATTGACCGCTTTATTATAATATGTATCTCGAAATCTTCAAAATCTTTATTCCAAATAATTCGGAGGCTTGTCTTTTTTCGTTGACTAACTTCTTTATGAGTTTCTTTTTTATATAAGCTTATATCTAAAATTGTAAAAACAATTATCTCAAACTCTCTCACTTTATCCAAGTAACTTCACAAGGTGATTCTTATAAACTTTTCAGTTAAACTAGGGTATCCCTTGCCTATCTGCATAATGATTTAGGCGAAAACTAATCTCACTTGAGCCTCAACAGCGAAACAGTTAGAGTCTTCCCAACAATGTTGACTATAGAGTTCAAACTTGGATCCTCTCACCTAGAGTGTAGCTGGCCAACTACTGCACCAAACACTTGTTGACCTTATACTCTCACCTCTTCAACCCCTTACAATTAAAGTAAAATCCCTTACCTAAATTAGTTTATACAAGGTTTATCTAAATTCAAACACCATTCATTTTATTAATTAATTATTTAAATGAGATCGGTACACTTTTATAGAAACTTAACTTTGTCACAATATTTTAGGATATTGACAATAATATAAATACTGTATTAAAAAAAATTGACAAACATAGAAAGAGGAAAGGATTATATATTTAAAAAGCCAGGGAATATGGTTCCCCTCTTTCCTATTCACTATTGATGTTAAAGATGGTAAACAGTGAGAAGTTTATTGATTGCAAATTAAAGGGAATAAGATTGATTAGATTATAAGATCATTAATTAATAATTAGGAGGTTTTGGTTATTCGAATGTGTAAAAGTACAAAGTAAACTAGTATTTGTTATAGACTTATAGTAGTCACTAGTCACATGTGGAACAACTGTTTCCTCCCTCTTCAATCCTAAGTGAGAGTTAATGGGTGTTACGCTTACGCGCTCAAGCTTACGCAACACCCTGCCTGAAAGAATAAGTGTTTGTTGGTCAACTAATACAAAGGGATAACTCCGTCATTTAAATCTCACGAATTAATATTTAATAATTGTAGCTCTTTATTTTTTATTTTTCCTTATTTGACTCACACCTGCTTTTCTCACTTTTTTTTTTTCCAAGTCCAAATTGCTCCAATTTTTCACCGGGTGGAGCCGCTCACATATTTACAGAAAAATCTGTGGTTTCTCCAATTTTTTTTTTAAAAAGAATTTGTTATTATTATTAAAAAATGGATCATAAATGTTAGGGTGATAGGCCTTACAAGCCGCTTGCTTTGGCTGTGAAAGAGAGAGAATGCTGAATGGCGAATGCTGCGTGGTGTGTTGCCAGCTATGAAGTTGAAGGATGAAAGCATCCTTTGAGGGTCAAAGCTGTCAATTTTTCTTTCAAGGCTTTCTGTCTACGCTCTCTCTCTCTCTTTACAACCTTCCCAAATATTTTTACATGAATTCCTTACACATTTAAAAGCCCTCATCTCTCCCTTCCTCTCTTCACTTCTTATTCTCCCCCTTCCTCCTTCCTTCATTATTATAGCACAGGAAATATGTGCTTTCTTTAAGGTTTGGTGTGTAAGGCAGGGGGATAGAAGAGAAAACGGGGCTTCATAATTTGATGGTTGAATTCCACATTATTGAAATCCTCTGCTTCAACACCATCATCATTCAACAATGGCCGTCACTTCTCCCTCCCCAAACGCCACCGAAAGGAAACACTGGTGGCTCACCAACCGTAAGGTTAGCTTTCCCCTCCTTTTCCTCTTAAATCATTTCTGGTCATAAATCCAAAACCCCTTTATTTTCCTTTTGTTTGTTTGCTTCTCTGTTTTGCAATGTCTCTGGGTTTCGCTTTCAGTTTAATTTTCAAACCCACATTCGTATTTGTGTGTGTGTTGTAGATTGTTGAGAAATACGTGAAAGACGCTCGCAGCCTAATTGCGACCCATGAAGAGAGTGAGATCGGTTCGGCTCTGAACCTTCTAGACGCGGCTCTAGCCATATCTCCACGGCTAGACCAGGCTCTGGAACTCAAAGCGAGGTCTCTGCTTTTTCTTCGGCGCTTCAAGGAGGTAGCCAATATGCTTCAAGACTACATTCCAAGCCTCAAGATTGCGAACGAAGACTCTGCCTCATTTTCTTCTGATAATTCCAGGGAGGGCGTCAAACTCCTCTCTTCCTCCTCAGAACTCTCGTCTCGCGATCAGAGTTTCAAGTGTTTCTCTGTCTCTGACTTGAAGAAGAAAGTCATGGCTGGACTCTCTAAAACTTGCGACAAGGAAGGGCAATGGAGGTAAATTTATCATTCTCTTCTGTTCCATTGGTTTTGCAACCCACTGTTTTCTTCTATCCTTTTGTTCCTTCTCAAATTTATAATAAATTTTATTTGAGATTGAGATCCGATCGTTTTGCACTTATCTGGGTTTCTTACTCAATGCTCCTGCCAGTATATTTATTGTTTTGATTTCTCTAATGTGCTCTTCCGTTACAGTATCTTGACCCTCTGTTTTGATTCAAAATAAAAAAAACAAAAACAAAATTGGATGCTGAAATTTAAAGATTGAATGAATGAATGTACCTAGAATTTCAGAATTAGATGATAAATAGCTCTGATTATTATTATTATTATTACAATGTGTTTGCAAATAATAATAATAATAAAATAAACTGTTCATTTCTTGAATTTTGACCTAGTGGAAATGCACAAATCTCAGGTACTTAGTTTTGGGCAAGGCATGCTGTCATCTTGGTCTAATGGAAGATGCAATGGTTCTTCTCCAAACTGGTAAACGCCTCGCTAGCGACGCCTTCCGCCGCGAAAGCGTTTGCTGGTCCGACGACAGCTTCTCTTTACCAAACATCTCTTTCTCCTCCGGCGACTCCACCAACCCACCGCCGTCAACTCCGCCGCGAACCCCCCTCACCGAGTCGGAAAGCGTAACTCAACTCATCGCCCACATCAAATTACTCCTCCGCCGTCGCACGGCGGCCGTCGCCGCCCTCGACGCCGGCCTCTACTCCGAAGCCATCCGACACTTCTCGAAAATCGTCGACGGCCGCCGCGGCGCACCGCAAGGTTTTCTCGCCGAATGCTACATGCACCGTGCCTCCGCTTACCGGTCCGCCGGAAGAATCGCAGAGTCCATCGCCGATTGTAATCGGACTTTGGCTCTCGACCCTTCTTGTATTCAAGCCCTAGATACAAGAGCTTCGCTTCTAGAAACAATTCGATGCTTGCCGGATTGCTTACACGATCTTGAACACTTGAAGCTTTTGTACAATTCCATCTTGCGAGATCGGAAGCTTCCGGGTCCTGCTTGGAAGCGTCATAATGTGAGATACAGAGAGATTCCAGGGAAACTATGTGCACTCACTACAAAAACTCAAGAATTGAAGCGAAGGATTGCTTCTGGAGAAACTGGTAATGTGGATTACTATGCTCTAATTGGGCTTCGACGTGGGTGTTCGCGGTCAGAGTTGGAGAGAGCTCATTTGTTGCTGTGTTTAAGACACAAGCCTGATAAAGCTACCAACTTTATTGATCGGTGTGAGCTTGCAGATGAACGTGATCTTGAATCGGTTAAGGAGAGAGCAAAGATGTCAGCTTTGTTACTTTACAGATTGCTTCAGAAAGGTCACAATAGTGTCATGAGTACCATCATGGATGAGGAAGCTGCTGAAAAACAGAGGAAGAAAGCAGCGGCTGCTTTACAAGCCGCACAATTGGGGACTGATTTGAATATTTCAGAGAAATTGGGTAGCAGTCGGAGTAATTGTACCATGGAAAATAAATCTACACCGTCTTCTACAACCAATGCTGCCAACTCCTCGGTTTTCCAAGGTGTATTTTGCCGTGATCTTGCTGCGGTTGGAAATTTACTTTCGCAAGCTGGATTTAATAATCCAATTCCGGTCAAGTATGAGGCATTAAGCTGTTAATGAATTTGGGGATGGATATACAAATTTGAACATTTGGAAGCCCTTCTTCAGGCTTCGACATTGTCACCGGCAAAGGGAATCTCTGCCTCATTTGCTTCTTCATTGTACAAACAAGAAAAATTTAGACTGCCGGAAAATTTTGTCACCTTTTTTTTGTTTTTGTTTTCGTCTACCTTTATTAGTAGTCATCTTTATCAATCACTTGTACAGAATACCAGTACTCAGCTCTCTACTTTTGGAATTTGGCCCTTACCTTAGTTAAAACTTTGCTTCATTCATTTAATCCGATTTAAATTCCGTTTTTAAGTCAACAACATTTTACTATTAATTAAAACTGTAATGAATTTAGCAGTCTGGCAAAAAAGAAAGTGGGTATTCTTTATGTCTTTTTGGTATATGAAATTGAAGTCTTTATTGTTGCTGCTGCAGCAGTAGCCATGAATGGAGTAATTGAAAGTGAGAGAAATCACAGACTGTAGCTGGTAGCCCCTCGGCTTTTTCCATATCTTATCTACCTCGCATTTAATTTTTCTCTGATTAGTTTATCTAAGAAACTGACTCCTCTGACATTCCATTAGATTTTTCTTGCCTTATCTTCTGCTTTCTACCAAAAATTTTGCAGCATCCGAAGGAATAGATGAACTCTCTTATCCCGTTTCGTGATAATATATAGACCCATTAGATTTAACTACGTGAATGAGGAAAGAAAAGATCAACCTTAGTGCTGTTGCAGTGTTGCTGGTGGTGACTGCTAGTGGATGAGATTATTTGAACGTGGCCATATTACGGACATGCAAAATTTTGAAGGGCATTTTAAAGCCGAGCATAGAGAAAAAAGGATTTGTCAGTTGTTTTTTCTGAGGTCTGCATATACAAAACAAAAGCAAGAATCTAATGTACACTCAATACAAGAAAACAAAGGGGTTAGAAAGGAAATGTCAAATCAGCTCTCACTTTACCAATCAATATGATGAAGGGTTTATGGTATTAATTAACAGTGATAGGGCGTGTTGGTAAATAGGCCAGCCAAACAGCCCAAGTTTGTGAGAGAAAACAAAGGAAAAACTGTAGCTTTTTTTTTTTTTTTTTTTTTTTTTTTTTTTTTTTTTTTTTTTTTTTTTTTTTTTTTTTTTTTTTTTTTTTTTTTTTTTTTTTTTTTTTTTTTTTTTTTTTTTTTTTTTTTTTTTTTTTTTTTTTTTTTTTTTTTTTTTTTTTTTTTTTTTTTTTTTTTTTTTTTTTTTTTTTTTTTTTTTTTTTTTTTTTTTTTTTTTTTTTTTTTTTTTTTTTTTTTTTTTTTTTTTTTTTTTTTTTTTTTTTTTTTTTTTTTTTTTTTTTTTTTTTTTTTTTTTTTTTTTTTTTTTTTTTTTTTTTTTTTTTTTTTTTTTTTTTTTTTTTTTTTTTTTTTTTTTTTTTTTTTTTTTTTTTTTTTTTTTTTTTTTTTTTTTTTTTTTTTTTTTTTTTTTTTTTTTTTTTTTTTTTTTTTTTTTTTTTTTTTTTTTTTTTTTTTTTTTTTTTTTTTTTTTTTTTTTTTTTTTTTTTTTTTTTTTTTTTTTTTTTTTTTTTTTTTTTTTTTTTTTTTTTTTTTTTTTTTTTTTTTTTTTTTTTTTTTTTTTTTTTTATTTATTTATGGTTGGAGTGGAGATTTTAAAGGTGGTTGTTGGGAATCAATGAAGGCTTCAACCTCCGAAGCAAGCCTAATAGTGGTAAATGGGTTTGAAGCGTGGCTTCTGATACAATGGAAAAAGCCTGTCTATTTCTTCTTCTATCATGCAAAAGTAGTATTATTGTGTTTCCACAGTGATTCTGATTTCTGCATGCTGGCTGCCACTCTGCTACAAGCATATTTATATTTATACAACTGTTGCCAGAATAAACATTATCAATTAAACTCCTATTCCTTCTTGTTGGATTGGTATTGGCTCTTTGGGGAGGGGAGCTATAATGTGAAATGTGATACATACAAGCTTCAATCTTGGCATAAAATTAATGAACAATAATGAGGTCCCTTTACTGTATTTGGAGAAAACAACAAACTCTATTGCGTTGGGAACTTCCCTAAAACTAAAACAGACAAATACCAAACCCATTATTTCATTTTCTGTAACAGTACAGTTGAATGCATATCTAGATATGTGCCATTTCTCATAGCGTATTAAGTACTTCTTACTATATTCAAGAGTTTTCACAATGTATGAGCTTCTTGCATTATCAAAACCATCTTGTGTAATATATCTGTCTTCCTTCTTTTCATCACATTCTACATGTGAATCCTTTTTCTTCTCTATGATCTTTAATTTAGCTACTAAGTTTTCTTCCATTCCTTGGCAAACAAAAAAGAAATAATAGAATACTAAAAGAGAAAACAAACTGATATCCATAGCTTACTATTTGATTATGCTTGCACCATTTTCAGCCGTATAAACCGATTTAGAGAATGCGACTGGTTTTGTATTATCAAGATGGTTTTAAGGTGATCGAGAGCTTTCCCAAAATATTTGGTTTAGGTTATTGTTTTATTTCAATGTTGTCACATGTTCCTTGGATTCCAAGTTGTATACATCACACCACTTCAGAAAGTATCATAAAATATCAGTTATAGTAATTAACAAATAACACACTTCCTCGCCACTAGGACTTTATCAGGCAATTTCAAAATAATACATCCCAATTTTTTTACGAAAAAAAAAATAATACATCCCAATTTTATAATGACATCATCAGACTCTCCTCATTTCCTCTTCCATGTTAAATACAAAAAAGATGGTCAAACTCTACGGCTTTTGCTGAACTAATTTGTTTCGCTTGCTGGTATATAGCTGGATTTATTGTCTTATTTTATATTGCAATTCCATAGGCCACAGCCAATGCATACAGCTACTGCTATGCTAAATTGCTAGCATTTTATGTGAAAAAGGGAATTTTTATTATTTCAACTTTCGTTTCTGAAAGGAAAGTGATATATATGTGGATTGTTTATTAAGCTAGATTTAGAATAGCGAATGTCATTGGTGGAAACGAGGAAAACATGCCTCGCACATCTTCATCATTCATTTTTATGCCAAGGACACACTACTAAAAACTCTGCAAAAGGCATGGATTAGATAGCCATTAGCATAGTGTTCTTGAATTGTTCCTCTGACACAAGAATAATATATCTTATTGGAATTTAGCATTCTTTAATCTTTATGAATTTTCATACTCGTCTTGAAAGCATAATTTAATGTCTTGAGGCGAAAGAAAAGGTGCATCTCACGAGGGTACCAGTTCCTTACTACTTTTTTAAGTTTGTACTCAGAACTTTATATAATTTATTTGCTTTATTTTTATAGCTAATCAGAGACTTTTTCTTTGGTCTCTTTTTGTTTGCGTTCCATCTTTAGAGAATGACATAAATGCCCTTGTGTCTATCCTTGACTTATAAAGTTAAGAGGAGGACATTATAACTAAAACCAATTAGTTTGGGATGATGAGGGTTGAGATTGGGAAAATAGAAATAAAAGAGGTTTATTGGGGGGAAAATGAACACGTGATGTTTGAATGTTGGAAACATAGAAAAGAGGGTAAGTCGTGGCCAGATATGATGATGTCAGTGGCACCATGTGATGTTATCATATCATGTGCCTTCTTCTCTGTGTATGGACATAGACAATGATGGATTTATTGGGTCATTCTTATTATAGTTCTTTGTCATAACTAGGTGGCATAATGCTGGATCAATTATCTGACCAATTCTTTTTCCTCTGTATTTTATCTGTAACAAACTTTTTAGCTCATTCTAATACAGAGGGAATGGGGGGTACAATCACAATTCACAATTCAAAAAAGAAAGGTCCAAAAAAATTGTGTTCTTTTCTGAGCAGTTGGGATTTGAAGCCGAATTTAATTTTGTGCTAATAGAAAAATAAAGGGTTGAATTTATTGAGATCTGAGTCTGAAATTAACAATATGGCTCTTTACAACTCATTTTGAATGGTTTTTAACTTTTTATGTCAGGAATGCAAAATAGATTGTAAGTTTGGAACAGTAGTGGGTTTTAAATTTTGAAAATATATGTATTTATTAATCAATAAGTGGTGCGGTTGAGTCAGATTCCTTTCTGATTGTGTTTCAGGAATGACTCAAATAAGCGTAGAATGATGCGATCATGCATCGTGAAGCAGAAGACCACGTTAAAATTAAGAGTTAGGACAGTTTATGGTGTTGGACTATGTAAATCGAAACAGAATGTTGTGCCTGAAATTCCAAATATGTAGGGGCGAAAGGACAAAACCAATCTGCATTTTTCGAATTTTCTATTTTTTTTTAACAGTCTCATGCCGTATTCTGATCAAAACCACTATGCAGTGTACTAGAGATTGGTTATTATCATTTCCATTCATTGCTATTTATTAAAGGTAAAAAAAATTTAAAAAAAAATAAAAAGAAAGAAAGAAAACTGGTAGCTGTACGATGATATCCATGTTTGGGAGTTCATATTTTGTATAATTTCAACAACTGATGGAGAACTGCAGATATTTTCTTGATCTCATTAAAGCCACTGGACAATAGTAAATTGTAATCTACAATAAGGAATTGCAGATATTATTATGTCAGCAGTTTTATCTAATTAAAAGTTGAGGCCAACTAAAATTTTTGTTTTCTATTATTTTTCTTTTTTTATATGTTATCTCTGTTTCTTTCAAGTATTTGTTATGTGAGGTTGCAACTTGTAATCGAAGGTTAAAAGAAAATCAGAAAAGTTCAGTGGTTGATGTGGTGTTCACTGTAAGTCTGTAACCATAAATCCATAATACCATCTCAGAAAACAAAATAGTGTTTTCTTCTAGAGTGGAAACAAAATTAATTTGGGTTATGGCTACGGGAGCAAGCCAGCAAGGAACAGCACATTCATTACCTTCCAACTACAAGATCGTTGGGCTAAATATTGTGAGAGATACTGAGATAGTAAACGAGGATTTTGGTTCATTCACTATTGGGCTTACAGTTGATCAACAATTTTTTTGTTATTGAGTATTGGGCTTCCAATAGTTTGATAAAAACCTTGTTATACTTATCTACTTCTGCATAAATTTGAAAAAAAAAAAACGAAAATGTCCATCACCAATAGAAGCGGGCACTGAAGTAATTGGGCGATTATAGTACACCTACAACTTGCTCCCCCTTTTGTATTTTGAATACAATTATGTATTTTTGTGATAAAGATGATGAAGGCATAAGGTGGGGAGAGAAATTAATATTGGGGACGAAGTCGGTGGTTCAAAAAATGTGGAAGTTGCCAAAGTGAATCCAAAGCTTGTGACCATGAATAAGAAGTTTGGGATGATTCATGGATTATCTTCCCTTGCCAACATGTTGTCGTTTGGTGGCCTTGCAATGCACTCTTGGTACTTAGCAGGAAAGATCCATCTCTGATGTCAATATCTGTTTCCCCTTATATTCCAGATGGTTGAACTCTTTGCAATTAATTAGTTTATATTCATCAAATTAGTATTTAAGTCTTCTTTTCATCTGCTACTCACTTTGATTGTTGTCTAGTCAAGTCAAGAAGAATAAAACTTCTTCTAGTATATATCTTCAAAATCATAGTGATATGGCATATCAAAGTGTTATAATTTGTTTTTATTTGTTACTTGTGTAGAGCAAGAGAGTCTAAAGTTTTCAGGTGTTTAATCATCCGCAATGACTGATTATCTCTCATTTACTATCTAAGAGAATAATTAATAACTAGGGAATAACAATTAGTAGATGAATGAATGACTAGGGAACTAGGGAATAATCCCTAGTTGACAAATAATTAATATCTAGGTGTTTAATCATCCGCAATAACAATTAGCAGAACTAGGGAACTAGTCAACTAACACAACTAGATTAATAACTATACATTATTAACTGTGGAAAAATTGACTATACACGCACGAGGCACGAATTGGTTTTACAAATTTGAAATGAATGAATGAATAAAGAATCATCTAACGTAACTATCCTTATTCTTGATTCATGGAATAATGCTATATGCCCCTAATAGTAGCAACGGTGGACGGAACAAAATCACGAAGAACATGCATGTGTTCTTTCCCTATTGTTAAGATGCCAGAGAAAATGCATGTATTTATCATCAACGACACTGCCATGATCACTCGCAGTGCGTGGAGCTGATAAATTCCACCACAACATTTGACGATGTCCTTTCCTTTCCTTTCTGATGCTCTTGAGTTCTTGACAAATCACGCTTCTTAATGATTCTAGGTAAGACTTCATGTCATGATCTCTTATTATGGTTCCTCCAGAGCCATAAGCTGACCTCTCACTTAAGATTTCAAGTGGATGTGGTGAATTCAAGAACCCCAATTTTGCAGCTTGGAGTTTCTTGCTTGCCTTGTCTTTGTTGCTCTCACATAAATTAGAATCACTCAATAGATATAAGCCACTGCCTGGGGGAAGGAGATGATGGTGTGGGGAGAATGTACCCTCTGGCTGTAGAATCACTAATTCACCCATTGGTGCATATATTATCTTCTGCACTAAAACATCCATCATATTAACACCAGCACTAATTAATATAAAGATCAAAGTGCACTTTTGCTCCCATAATTTTTGTTCAGGTCTCAATTTGGTCCCATAACTTTTTTCGTTGCATTTTTTGTCCCATATCTTTGTAAAAAGTTGCAGATTTGGTCCCGTATCACTTTTGGTCCCATATCTTTTGGTAAGGTTGCAGAATTGGACCGCTAGTCCCATTTGATCCAAAGATATCAGACCAACTCTGCACCTGACCCAAAGATATGAGACCAATTTTACAACCTGACTAAAAGATACAAGACCAATTATGCAACATGAGTCAAAGATATGAGACCAAAAGTGTAACACGAGATCAAATCTACAACTTAAATAAAAGATATGGGACCAAAAGTGCAACAAAAAAAATTAGAAACCAAATTGAGACCTTAACAAAAGTTACGGGACCCAAAAAAAAAAAACACTTTGGCCTAATATAAAGGATGCTACATAACCTAATTAAGCGCAACTATATATATAGATATATACGTACCTGGTTCTTGAGACAAGAATGATTACGAAAGTTTGCATTAACAGCCTTGAGAAGCTCTACAACATGATTAGGGTAATTACAAGAAAGGGATCGTGATACAATGTCTCTGTGGAGTGTGATTGCGTGAACATGACTGCGTGGCAATCCAAGCTTGTGGAGAAGGCTATCACCTCCACACATTATGGATGGAGCTCCAAAGGTTATGACTGGAAGCAGAGAAGACAAAGGGACTTGTTGCCTTATCAACATCATCAGATTTACAAGTAATGCTAAGCTTCCCCCAAGAGAATGCCCAGTGAAACTAAATGTTGCACCATCTCCTTGAGATTCTAGGTGAGCATGCACTTCTGGTAACATCTCTTTGTAAATCCCTTTTGCTGCCTCATATATACCTCTATGCACAAGGACATCAAACCCCTGAGCAATACAGTAATAATAAGAAAAATATAAGATGATGAAAAATAACTGGGCCTTCCAAATCAGTACTTATTACCTCAAACTGAATTGGCTCAAAAAGAAGGTTTGCTTGCCAGGATGCTAAAGATTCAGAACCCTGCAAATTTAAAAAAAGAAAAAAAAAAAAAGAAAAAAGATTGTAATATGCCGGAGCATGTCCAAAATATATCCTAGAAATTTACAATGAATTAATTCAAGGCTATACAAGTGGGAGTGTGGAATACCACTGGCAAAAAGTGAAAAACATATACCAAATGAATTTACCATACCTGGATAACAAAAAACCTCGTACCACTCTGTTCATCATCACATACATACCATTGACAAGGAGATGAACAGGTTGAGTTCAGATCATCCGCAATGGCTTGCTTCACTTCATTTTTGGCAGCAACGATTGTTGTCGTTGAATTAGTAGTATTAGCCTTTAAAGATGCCACCTCATCAAGTCCTTCATCGTTTGAGAATTTGAATGGAAATATGCTCTTTGTCTGATCACGTAGATAAGAAGCCGCCGAGGCCACAGCCTGGTAAGCACTCGATTCTCTTAACCCATCTCCTTCCTTCTCCTCATTACTTTCTTCTTCCATTTCCCTCTTCTCCATTGAAGAAGTCACAAAACGCAGACCATAACATCTCAAGAGCTCCCCTGTCTGAATTATTGTCATAAGCAAATATTCGAGCCTTACCTACTGATTTTTCCTTACAAAACGTAAATCTAACATCATGAGCAAATAGAAGAGAAATAAATAAATAATGAAAGATGGGGTTACCTTGATTTCGGGTATACAGTATGCCAAGTTGCCAATGTAGGACATTTGTGCATAAAATCTAGCTTCGTCTAGCGACACCTTCCTAAGCATCTGTGAAAATGAGTCTCTATCGAATTCAAACTCTGCTTCGTCATCGTAATTAACTCGACAAGCCTCACATTCCTCCTCATTATCATCATCATCTTCCCCATTTCTTTGATCATTCGCGCGTTCTCTTGTCCACATAGACTTGGCATGCAAAATCTTGAAGACCCAATTCCCGTTTTGCCCCTCTGGTTCCATTACACAACCTCCATCCTCATCCCCTTCCTTATTTTCCACCAAAACGACATCGTCGAGGTCCAATGCATTGTACCTGTTATTCTTATTCCCACTTTCTCTTGGGCAGAGAGATGTCAATGAAGATCTCAAGAACATTAACTTTTTCTTGGACGATTTTATTTTCTCTGACGTTGACCTTCTCACCGCGCTTACTTGAGATAGACTTGAACGCGCATCCAAACACCCGGTTATAGAAAGGGACGGAGATAACCCAGATATACCAATTTTTAAACACAGTTTATCCATTATTTTTAAACCCGATTACTGCAAATTAAATGATGTTATGTTATAATCTCCCTCCCTATCATCAATCACCAGAGTCCTAATGCGCCTACGTTCCTAACGAAGTTGACAATTTTTTTTTTTTTTTTGGTCGTCTGCTTAGTAGTATTTAAAAGAGGAAAACGGATCCCCTGAACTTTCGGCGCCTAAAATTCTTGTGTAATTCAAGAAATCTCAACAGTCCACTTAATCCAACACTCTACCATTTGCCACGTCAACAGGGAATCAAAACCCATTATCAAAAAAAAAACAGGGAACCAAAACCGCTTTGCCCCCCCTTTTTTTCTCTGAGATTTTGTTGCGACCTATCTCTCTACCACATATTTGGAACAACGGCGGCGGGAATCTCCGGCAGAAAAATTTCCTCCACTTGCCAGGGGTTTCGCCCACGCGCTGCCTTCCTCGGCCACTGCCTGCAAGACGACTTCGACGTCCGGCGGGATATCGCGGAGAGACATCACAGTCCCAACACTTGTAAATCTGCTTCCCATTTTCGATACCATGTTTTACAATCCAAAATGCAGAGTCTCATTGGAGTTGGGGTGTGCAATTTTAGTTCATAGTGAAAAACATGTAAAATGCAAAAAATCACCAACGTTCCTAATTGCTTCAGGAGTTTTTCGCCTACGATAACACGATCTCCTACTCCGGCCACCACAACCCCCTCGCCGCCGTCCAGGTCACCGAACTCGCCGACGGCGTGTTCATCGGATGCACCGTGAACCACGCCGTCGTCGACGGTACCTCCTTCTGGCACTTCTTCAACACCTTCGCCGAGATCTGTAAAGGCGCGAAGAAGATTTCGCGGTCGCCGGATTTCACTCGCGACACCGTTTTCAATTCCGCCGCCGTGCTCCGAGTCCCCGACAACGGTCCGACGATCACATATATAAAAGTCCATTACCGAATAGCGCAACGGAAACGCAATGTCTTGCTACTATGGATGAGTGAGCGAGAAGGAGGTGAGAAGGAGGCCAGAAGGAAGCGAGAAGGAGTTTGGGATTGTGCAGAAGCAGGAAGGGTTTGCAATTCTGAAAGAAAATGAATAGGGCGACGTGGCAATTTGTGGATCTTCGATTACTTCAACGGTTCAGATCTCATGAATTTCACAAAATTTCAGTGGCAAGAAGTACAGGGGATCCGTTTTCTTTAAAAGAGAGGTTGAGCAAGAAATAAGTTGAACAATGCGTTTGCAACCAAACAAGTCGCCAAATTTCATTTCCTTTTCTTTTCTTAACAGCTTCTTTTTCCGTCTTCCATCAACTTCTTGTCTCCTCGCAAAATTTTTGACTATTTACTATTTAGTTCGCTTTGATATTTATTCTATATTTAGATTTCGCACAACTCTAATTGATCAATGATAAATCTTATTTTAAAATTAAAATCTGATTGTTGTTCACGAAATCTATGAGTTTTGTTCCTTTTTCAGTTGGATTTTGAAAATCATTTAATTTAATAGAGGATTTACTTTAATACAAATTTTAAATATTTTTCTAATCCCATAAAAAAAATTCTATTAAAATCTTTAGATAATCAAACCTACAAAATAACATAATCCTTGACCAGATCGATGATATTAAGATATAGTGTATATTTTAATTTTGGCTTAAGTGCACTTTTGGTCCCCTAACTTTCGCAAAAGTCTCAATTTGGTCCCTTAACTTTTTTTGTTGCAATTTTGGTCCCCTAAATTTTCTGTTGCAATTTTGGTCCCCTAACTTTTGAAAACGTCTACCATTGGTCCCAAGTTAGGGGACCAAAATTGAGACTTTTACGAAAGTTAAGGGACCAATGGTGAGACGTTTTCAAAAGTTAGGTAACCAAAATTGCAACAAAAAAAGTTAGGGGACCAAATTGAGACGTTTTCAAAAGTTAGGGGACCAAAATTGCAACAAAAAAGTTAAGGGACCAAATTAAGACATTTGCAAAAGTTAAGAGACCAAAAGTGCACTTAAACCTTTAATTTTTATATCAAAAGTTTAAAAGTTAATTCCCAATATTCATGATTCAATAACTAAATATTTCAAATATCATTATCATACATGTAATATTCACTGTTGTGAAAACCAGATCGGTTGAACCGGGAACCATAAAGTGGTCCGGTCCGAGTTGGTTAGAGAATCGGCCATGCATAAAATCGGTCAACAATCGGATAAACCGGGAATACCGTCCTGAACTGGACGGTTTGGGGTTGAACCGGTTCAGAGTTTTTTTATTCATTTTTTTCTTTTACTTTTTGGGATTAAAATGATGTTATTTTAAAGGATTTTTTTCTTATTAAGTTTAGACTCAAAATAATAAGCTATTTGATAGTTTTCACTTCAATATTTAATCGTTTATCCTTTTAATTATCATATTCTTACTCAATCAGGTTTAAATTTAAAGAATAGACTCAAAAAAGGTTTAAATTTAAAGAATTTATTAAATATTTTCAATATTTATTAGTATATTTTTATTATTTTAAATTTATTTAATTACTAATGGTCCGACCCCAGTTAGATCATTGAACCTTGACCTTTTATTTCGTCCGGTTAAATGTCCGTTTCGGTTTTAAAAACCTTGGTAATATTTAATTTTTTTGGTTATTTGATAGAAAAATGATCTATTTTTTTTTTAATACAACTGATCTATTTATTAAAATACAATCTTAAATCTTAATAATATTACTTGATATTTTTTAGTAGGATTTTTTTCCGCCAAAAGTACTACTTACTTTGGTGGGAGCCTGTTAGTTTATTGGATTTTAATTTTTGTCGTGGCCCAGCCCAAGTAAGAGACGAGACCAACAATATTAAAAAATAGAATGAGAAATTGAAAAGCCTGGTATGAGGTATCTTCATATAATATGAGACTGCGACTGATCTGCTTGCTCTTCTTTCTCCCCAGTTATATCGTCGATGTGTGAGAATCTGTTTGCATCCCTCTCAGTTGTCGACTTGCTTTGGAACCCTTGCGACACCGAATCTCTTTTTCCAGAAAGTATCCCCTAAGTACAGGTGGGTTTTCTTGGTTTAATTCTTGTAATTTTTCTTTTCTATTTTTCTCGTTTAATTCGTTCAAGAAAGTATCCATAAATGTTTCTTGGTCTCAGAATTTTACGAGATAACTTGCCCCCAAAATGAGCAATTCCTCAGCCGGACCCTCATCAAAACCGAAAATTGGATCCTCACAACCGTCAGAAACTTCATCTAAACGTAAAAGAGGAGTCTTCCAAAAGGAATGTGAGAATTTTTTGTTGATTTTACAACATTGTCAACTTCCCGTAATTTTCTTCTTATAATCTTTTTGGGTTGTTATAGTGCAGCACATGATGTATGGTTTTGGAGATGATCCCAACGTGAGTATTATTATCATATTATTAATCTTTTTATCTATTTTACACCGTCATTTTCCAATGCTTATCTAATCATTTTGAATATATTCAATGAATTATTTTCTGGAGATGTAAGAGTTTCAATCTAATATATTTTTATGCCCCATTACATAATTAGCCACTTCCTGAAAGTGTGGCACTCATGGAGGATATCATTGTGGAATATGTTACAGAGCTGGTAAGAGTTTTTTCTGGCTCTATCTATCTTTTATTATTCAATGGAGTACCATGGTTTAATTGACATTTCTTTTTTTTTTTCCAGGTACATAGAGCTCAAGATATTGGTTCACAGCGTGGGAAGCTATCAGTAGAGGACTTCCTGTATTTGATTCGCAAGGTAATTTTTTATGATAAAATATTAAAATCTTTCAATTATAGTATTATACCCTTTACCTGGCACCTATAATTCTTGGGTGGTGTTTTACAAATGCTTTATTGTATTATTTGTGTCCATGACATAGTCATCAAGAGAAACACCAGAAAACAAATTGGAGCCCTGCATAATATGACCCAAAATTTGTTCCATAAACTGACACCAGACTTCTATATGGACTGACAATACAGCTAAATTTATTGGAAAAGTCCTTATTAATGGAAGGACTCAAGAGTTTCATAAGAAAGTAATTTGGATCTAACATTCTCAGAAAATTAGGTAGAATCTGCTTTTATGATTTTCTTTTTTCAGCATGTTATCCTGAATTGCTTTTTAGCATAATATTGTAAGGCCAACTCGTTTCTTGAGGCAGATACCATTGAACTTGTCAGGACTTGGGAGTTTAAATCAGTATCTATCCAACTTTTCATTTCTTTTTATAAATCAACTTTTGAATCTTGCCTTTCTTGCATCTTTTATAAATTAGCGTCAGCTGTGCTTTCTGTACAATCAAACTGGTGTAAGTTGTCCCTAAGACCCTAACTTCAAACTGGCATAAAGCACAAAGAAAGAGTCACGCTAAGTGGTGTGTCTTGGTGTAGTTGTTAGTTATGGACTTCCTTGAATTGCTTTCCCCTTAATTACAGCTGGGCAACAAAATGATCAAGCCGAGGTTATCATTCCAAATCAAGATGTTACCCAGAACTGATTGATTGATTCAATGTATCTGATCCAAGTTCACTAAATTTTATTTGACATGAAGATTAACTCACAAATATATGCAGATGCGAGGTAAAGGTCACAAATAAATAAGCATAACAGATTAACAGCCAAAAATTTTCTATCAAGTTGATACAAAATACATCATGGTGATAGTGTCAATAATACATATTTTCATACATTATGGTTTTGTTATTAACTAAAGATAATAACAAAACAGTAAGTCCACTGAGAGTATTTTCATTATGGTCATCATTGTTATCATTATTGTCCTCATCTTCCACAAGCTCAATGACTTTACTTATGCATGGACTAAGTTCCTTTTCGGTATCATAAATTTTCAATATTGCGCGACTGTCATGCACTTATGGCCCTCCAAATCCTCTCCTTTAACTTCTTTTAGTTCAGTACTTTCCCGCGTCACCATGTGAAGACGTACTGTGATGTATGACAGTTCATGATAATGTGTTTTGCTTTGATAGTTTGTCTTAAGAATTAAAGCCCATCAAATTCTCTATACCCTGCAGGACTTCCCAAAGCTTAACCGCTGTACAGAACTGCTGTCAATGAATGAGGAGCTGAAACAAGCAAGAAAGGTTTTTGAATCCGATGAAGAGAAGCTGAGGAAGGTTTTTGAGACTGATGAACCTGTTGAATGATTGAGGAATTGCTTAACTAAATCTTCGCCGCATTCCCATTTTGGCTAGGCTAAAGCTCTAGTGTATTTTAGCTGTTAACTTCACCACCCAGCAAAAGGAAAACATAATATAAAAGGCCATGAATGTGCTTAGGGAGGTGGAGAAAACACTAGAGTCGGATTTCTCCCATATGAGCCTCCTGAATCAGACCTTTGTTAAGAGGTGAATCAACAAATTTTGGAACTAGTTTTTCCCATTTTGTGGTGGGGAGAAATCAAAAGTCGATTGGACTTCTCTGGCGCTTTATAGCTCCATTGGTTTTTTACGCTAGCAATCTCCGAGTCCAGCGTCCTGAGTGTTCATGAATCATGACGAAAATCATTCCACATTTCCACTAATGGAATGAAACAACACACTAACACACTGCGCCCGTTTCCAAATTGGACGATCATAGTCAGTTATGTACTCCATGCATATGAAAAAGGAAATTGTATACAACTAAGACAATCTGAAGATTCAAATTACTTTGTCATAATTTTTCTTTTGGTGTAAATCAGAATATTGATCATTAAAATTTAAAAGTAATGATTCATCTTTTAGACATGGATCTTAAACTGACTACAAAATATTTTTATCACTCACTATAAAATATTTTTGGGTAACTAACACTTTGATACTATGTGGTTTGGTCATATTTCACTTTTGTACTTTGTGGTTTAAAAAGTGACACTTTAGTACCCATTAGAGCTATTTTGTAATTTTAATCATAACAAATTTTGCAAAAATTATATATTGACCCCCAATATTTTCAGAAAATTACAAATAGGTCTTAAGATACATATTATCTAGGGACTAAAATGAAAACTATAAAAAAAAATTTGAGAGTCAAAATATAATTTTTGCAAAATTTGTTATAGTTAAAATTACAAAATAGCTTCAAAGAGTATCAAAGTGTTAATAGAGAATACTACAGGGTACCAAAGTGTCACTTTTTAAACCACTTGGTACCAAAGTGAAATATGATCAAATCACAGAGTATCAAGGTGTAATTTACTCATATTTTTAATATCTAAAAGTGATATTTAAGTACATTATTAATTTGTAATTGAAATATTTGAATATTTCTTTGATATTTTATTACTGGATCATCTTTCATAAGCTGATGCATTTGTCTTTTTTTTTTTTTAACAATTTAATGTGATAAGTATAAATAGAAAGTAAATTAATAACTTGATATTTTAAAAATTGAAATATATAATTAAATGTAAAAAAAATTAATGATATGTTTATTCCTTTCAGCTATTAAATTAATTTAGTCACGTGTGTATATATATATAATCATGACAACCAGAAAGTTGTCATAAATCATAACTTGACTGTTTGTGATGGTTTGACAGTAGTTAGGATTAAGTTTTTTTTTGTTACTTATTGTGTTTCTGTTTATGATGGTTCGCTTTTCTTTTCTTTGTTTGATGTCAATGTTTTTGAGTTTTTAACGTCTTCAGGTTATGATTCTAGGAGTCCGTATACCCCAAGAGTATGACTCTAAGATGTTTGTTTTGTACTCCTTCACCATTTTTATAATATAAAAAAAAAATCTTGACTGTTTGTACACTTATAATTTCAATTGTGGTACGTAATCTATTTAATTGCCATAATTTCGCTGCAAGTATTGTGACTACTGACTAGACATGGTGTGGTACTCCTAGAGCCGTTAAAACGGGTTCCAACCCGCAGGTTAGACCCGTTTAACCCGCAAAAATAGTGAGTCGGGTTGAAGAAATCTTGGCTCACCAAAATTTTAACCCGCGTGAGTTGGCTCACCTGACTCGCAATTTATGGTGAGCTAACTCGGTGGGTTGGTGGGTTAGCTCACCAACCCACCATATAAAACAATTATAAAATTTTAAAATAAATATAATAAATTTCTTAACTCCCACACTCACTCAATACACTAATTTTTTATATTTTTAAATTATAAAATTCAATTACTTATTTACTTATTAGCTGTATATCAAAACTCAAAATCAAAAGTGAAATCTGAATTCACAAAACTCAAAACGCAATCGTCAATCACTCACACTACAACACGCCTCCTTCTTCTCTCTTCAACCCTAACCCTAACTCTCTCACTTCGCAGCCGCCAGCCACGCTCAACCGCCACCAAGCCACGATCGACGACGAACATGAAGAAGTGTAGCACGACAGTTTTGTGTCCTCTGTTCTTCTTCTGATATTTCTTTCTTCAAACTTTGGTGTAGACTGTAGCATGACAGTTTCGCGAATCGGCGTTCTTTTGTTCTTGCCTCTTCGGTTCTTCGGTTCTTCCTTTGTTCGGCGAATTGGCTTCTTCCGTTCGATTACTCTCTCTCTCTCTCTCTCTCATATGAATTATATCTTCTTTTTAATTACTATGTTTTAAAATTAAATTGCATTCTTTAATTCATATGATTATATTTAAACATAATTTATTGTTGTAGGAATGGATTAATCATGTTAGTGAAGATCAATGTGTTGCTGGAAAATCTAAATTAGATACTTATCTTGAAGAGGCAAAGGTTGATCCTAAGTATGCCTTAAAGATGGATGTTTTGTATTATTGGGAGAAGAATCAACAACGGTTTCCAATTCTCTCAAGGATGGCTTGTGATATACTTAGTATTCCAATCACTATTGTGGTTAGTGAATCTGCCTTTAGTATTGGGTCTCGAGTTTTGAACAAAAATAGATCTTCTACCCTTGCTGAAAATGTTCAAGCTCTAATATGCACTCGCAATTGGCTTCATGGTTTTGAATTTGATGGGGATAGTAAGTTATTAGTTACTATAATAATTTAATTATTATAGGCATGCTCTCATTTATTTTTTTGTTGCATTTTAATTTCAGATGCTGATGGTCTTGATGAAGATGAAAATAAAGGTGACATTCTGAATGCTGAGAAGACTAAAGTTAGCACAAATGCAAATACAAATGAAGGAATTTGAAGGCTGTTGGAGCCTTTCTTTAATTATTTTGAACTGCTGATGTTATTTTGGTATATTTAGCATATCTGTAATTATTTTGAACTTGTGATGTTATCTTGGTATATTTAGCTTGTTTAACTTCAAACTAGAAGGCTGAAACTTGAGCTCTTTGGAGACTTTCTGGACAGCATTATGGCTTTAATTATAATAGTGTTTAAGTGTTGTATTGAGTACATTCTTTTCCTAATTTTTCTTTAAGTTTATGCCCAGTATTAGTTTACTATTAGTTTGTTTTGATGTTGTATTTTTTATGCTGTTTGCTTTCTTTTTTTTCATGAATTGTGGTGTTGGTTTGTTGAATGCAATTCTTTCCAAGGCAAAAAAAAAAATCTGATGGTATATATATTAACATATATGTTGTTTTATAATGTATTATGTACAAATAATACACATTATGTACAAAAAGAAATGACAGATTGTAAAATTAAAATATACTTTGAAGTTTGAAAAAAAAAAAAAAAAATTTTAGTGGGTTACGTGAGTCAACCCGGCTCACCAAGCTGGTGAGCGGGTTGGCGAAATCCTGGCTCACCACATATTTCAACCCGGGTGAGCCAACCCGTATAACCCACAACCCGTGGTGGGCCAACCCGTGTGAGTCGGGTTGACCCACTTTGACGGCTCTAGGTACTCTCCAAACCTCCTCTACTTAGGGCCTGTTTGGAAAGTCTAAATCTTAATCTTATCTCATTCAATTATCATCTCATCTTAGGAGTAAATGAACAGTAATGGTTGAGTATTTGTTGGAACCTCCATCTCATCTCATCTCAACCACATCATCATCTCATTTTATCTTACAATTACCAATCTATCCCTACTTATACACCTATAATTACCTATACTTTAATACAAATATAAAAAAAAGAATTAGACAAAATAGTAATTTTGCATACCCTCCTCATTTATTACACTTATAATTTTCTCTTTCTATCTATCATTTCTCATCATTTTTTTTTCTTTTCCACTCACACCCCTCTCTCTCTCTCTCACACACACATGTACGCCTCTCTCTCTCTTTCTCTCCCTCTTTCACACACCCCACACACACTCTCTTATATATAAATATATATATATATATTTATATATTATATAATTTATATTAATTTAGTTAAACAAAAAATTTGCAATATTATTATTTTTTAGTTGCAATATTCCTCTATTTGTTTTGAGTAAAATATACAATTGAACCCCTAAAAGATTTTTTAAGTTACAATCTTCTTCCATTCTCTTTAATGCAGTTTTTTAAAAAAAAAGAAAAGAAAAAAAATTAACTATCTTCACTTTTATAGGTATTTTAGTCCTCAAACTATGAGCTCAGTTTCCTTGGCTCTTAAAATTATTTTTTGCTTAGTTTTTTTTCTTAAAATATAGGGTTAAAAGGTAAATTTGGTCCTAAATGTATCCTCTAATGTTCATTTTGGTCCATTATGTTTCAAAATATTCAAATTGCTCCTAAATGTTTACAAAATATTTCATTTTGGTCCCAAGTATATTGAATATGGCTTGTTTCAAGTTCAAACATGACGAGTTTAGAGCTACATATTGTTCCCGAAGAGTACCTCCATATATTCTAGTTGAAACATTTTACCAATATTTATGACCAAAATGAATAATTTTGCCAACATTTAGGACCAATTTGAACTTTTTGAAACATATTGGACCAAAATGAATATTAGGGCATACATTTAGGACCAAAATGAACCTTTTACCAAACATTTTAGTGTTGTTTTGTTATTTGCATTCTAGTCCTCAAACTATTCTTTGTTATTTTTTTGTCATTGAATTTCATAAATAGACTCGATTATTGATGATCGGGATTTTCTGCAGGCCCCGAGTTATCATTTACACATGTTAGGGATTGATTAATTGGATCAGTACAAATTTATGGACCAAATTGTAATCTTAAAATAATTTTAATATTATTTTCATTTTGGTCCATCATCTCATCCAATGAGATTGACCCTAAACCCTTCATCCAAAAATATCTCATCCTCACGCTTTCCAATATCATCTCATCTCAATATCATTCCACTCAAACCACAACCAAACACATATCATCTCATCTCATTTCATTATTTCTTACCATTTATACCTCTATACAAATTAAAAAAATCCATAAACCTATTTCAACCAACAACAATCATTACATACCCTTTTATATAATTTCACATCCTATTTAACATCATTTTCTCCAAAATCACTAAACACATACATCATCTCATCTCATCTCAATCACTCCTCCCGGACATGCCCTTAAATTGCTACCCTATCTAACCACCTTAATTAATATTGAGCAAATGAAACCGAAGAACAATAATAGTAGGCTTTATCATGATTGAAATTGGTGGGAGCCATTCTGCACTTGATCACAGGAAATGTTAGTACTAAACGATTTGAGAGCTCTCTAGATGTTGTTTCTAACTTCTTTCTATCTATCCCCGGCCCGGATATCAACATTAAAAATGGTTACGGCCGGTTTTGATCTTAAATTGCACGCCTTGTACGTCTTTCACTCACCTGAACTTCCATCTTTAAGACTGTCTTAGGAAGAATTTCAGCTCTTAAAGTTTAAATTCTTCCTTTAATTTGCACTTTTCTTTTCATTTTTAAACTACTTCCTTTTAAAACATTCATCAGTTACATAATGAGGAGACAACGTTGTTGAACCTCTTCATAAGTTTTTCCTTTATGGGAAAGAGAATTTAATGCTGTTAGGATATTTTTATCCACAGTAAAAAAAAAATTATATATAAATTATTTAATATATATACATATATATAATTATATTAATGTGTGTATATATATATATACTTAAAAATCTGACGTAAACTTTAGTCCTGAAATTCATTATAAATATATTTTTTAGTTTCAATAGTTGATGACATATTTTTTAGAGAATAAAATTTAGGTAAAATATGTTAAAAAAAAAGGGTAAAATTCTTTATATATTTATGATAAGGCTATCCAACTTAAAAAAGGTTATAGTTTATATATATGATTGGCAGTTTGGCACAATGGATGACTTTTCCTTTCCCACAAAGAGAAAAAGAAATCATTATTCTATGTGATTACTTATTGATAAATATTTATTAATTACCGTACATCTCATCTTAGAACTAATTAACTAAAACCACTTATCTTATTTCTAAAATTCCATTTTAAAAAAAAACATAATAAACGTCGCTATGAATAAATGGAATATATTATGTTCATACTAAAGATTTCACTGCTAGTTTTTTTGGCTACAAACAAGACTATGTCATGATGCTCTCATCAACCCAGCTAGAACATCACCAATTCACAATATATATCTAGGCCGCCAAAGGATGATGTGTCGACGCTCATATTACAAAGTTTCGCATCATGAAATTATTTAATAAAATCAATTTGAATAAAACAAAAAATTGACTTTAGATCCTAATTAAAGTCTGATATCGTCGTTTAGAGAAAAAACAAGGATTTTGATTGAGAAGTTAGAAAGAGAAGGACGTTGAAGGATAAGGGATCGTCGGTGGATGAGACACGATTGCAACATCAAGGTTGTACACGTGTCAAGATCTAAAACCACTGACGCACGTCGATGAGCAGTAATTATATATGTGCCTCCTCTCTATAAAACAAAAACCAAATAAATGGTGGGTCTTTTATATGTATGTTATTGTGGCTGAGCCATTTTCGCCAGCACAAGCAAAGTTAGTAGCTACCTTGCTGGAAAGTAACCAAGTCATAAACTTAACCAAACATTACATGCACGAGCTCATCTTCTTCTTCATCAACCTCATTCACTTTCTGCATTAATAGTAGACACGTACTTTTATAGTACATCAGAGAAAACATGGGAAGAGCACCTTGCTGTGAAAAAGTAGGATTGAAGAAAGGAAGGTGGACTGAAGAAGAGGATCAGATCCTCATTAACTACATTCACGCCAATGGTGAAGGTTCTTGGAGGTCACTTCCCAAAAATGCAGGTTGATTATTAATTTATTATATTAGTGATTTCTTTGATTATATATATATAATCAACTAAAACCACTTATCTTATTTCTAAAATTCCATTTAAAAAAAAAACATAATAAACAAGGCAATATTTCTCACTGCCCTTTTTTCTTTCCTCTGGTGGGGTTACGAATTTTGAAGGATTGCTGAGATGTGGCAAGAGTTGCAGACTCAGGTGGATCAACTATTTGAGAGCTGATATTAAAAGAGGCAATATTTCTGCTGAAGAAGAAGACATTATAATCAAATTGCATGCTTCCCTTGGCAACAGGTCAGTCGCATTTTGTATTTATATATATATATAGCAAACTATAATTAATTTATTCTCATATTTAGTCTAATATGATGGTCAAAAAATAACCAAATGCAAAAGAACAAGAAGCCGGCCAGTTTCTTTCTTACTTCAGTTTTACGTACGCTGGTTTCATTTCTGTAGCAATGCCGTTCGGTTCCTTTAAATTTGCTTTCTTTAAGAATAACTAAAAAGTTAAACAGAACCAAACAGAACCCATTCCCCAAAAAATGAGAGAGAATATCGAAACGCAAATCTAGAATATGTCTTTACTTAAAACGGAGGCTGTGGCAGTCGGCAAGGTGATAGCTGTCTTGTCGAGTGTGATTTTTGAAGTCTGAACTACTAAAAATGACTATTACTGTCCCGTTCTTCTTCTTTTTTCTCTTCTTTGGGCCCACTACTCCAATTATATAGATTTAGGTAATGTTAATTTTCTTTTCGCGTTTATTAATCCTATTCGCACGCCAGAAACTCATTTTAAAAGAATCTCGCTCGTTCTATAAACAATTCAATTCATATTTTCGTCCTTTTTCAGAAAACAAATAGAGAATAAATATCAAAGTAAATATCTTTGACCAATTTTTCTTTTCGGGGTTTTTTTTCAGGTGGTCTTTGATCGCTAGTCACTTACCTGGAAGAACAGACAACGAGATAAAGAACTATTGGAATTCTCATTTAAGCAGAAAAATCATTCGGAGCTTTAGGAGGCCATTCATGACCAATAATGATACTCCCAAAATTAGCATTCTGCCGTCACGAAATGGTGGTAACAATAAAGCCAACACCAAAAACCATAATCGCACACGAAAAATGTCACACTCACAGACGACACCCAAAGAAAGTGAATCTCAGCAACACACAATTGAAGAAGCAGTTTCTTCGCGTAGTTCTGGTGAAGCACAAAAAAAGGCCACAACAAACGAGGATTCTGTTTCTGTGTTTTCTGAAATTTCTGAAGGAAATTATTGTGATGACGATATTGGTGGGGTATTGTGTTTTCACGACAAGCTGGAGACTCGTTTGGTGGAAGCAGGTTCAAGTGATGATCAAGGGAGACACGTCAGCAATGAAGGTGGGGTTACGTGTCCTAATAATGATGACATCATGCCAAGTAATCATGAGGAGTGGTATTCTTCTTGCTCTTCACTGCCTTTTGGTTTTGGTGACAACTGGGAGGATTGGGACAGTCTCCTTCATTTTAATTATGATGAGTACACACATTCATTCGACGACCAACATAACTTCCTCTCTTGCCTTTGGAAAGATGATCATGACTTGGAAGCTCATTCTCTGAAATTACAAGATGATGCTATCACTACTTCTTTTCTCTCTTGAACATATAAATGTTCCCTGTTTTAGGGGTTGTAAAATATTAGGTATATATAGCCTAGCTAGTTTTAGTATCTGTATCTGTAAATGGTAAAAATCTGGAACAGAACCAACCAATCAAGTGATCAACCAACTATTTCCGCTGGGAATTAATGCAACAATGACCACTCTTCCGCTTACGCTGTTTTTGTCACATCGCAACACAATTTACATTTACAAATGGTAGTATATAATTTATGACATTAAATAATAGTTAACTAACATTTCTGCCAAATGAAACTCGTTTCTCTTCTGGAATAATTTTTAAGCTTTTTCGGCCAAAAAAATCTGTCTCTTTAGTTAGAATTTATGAGTAGTCACTATAGATCTACGTTGCAAGCAGCAACGGTAGGTGGTGGAATCCCTCAAGGTATTTATCAATAATGTGAATGAATTGCTTCCTGACTTGCCAAACTTGTGGTCCTATTTTTCAATACTATAGAATCGTTACGACAGCTTATTACGAAGTAGGTCATCCTACTATTATTGTTATTCTGCAGAATGGGAATGTCCTCACTCCTCAGTCACCTATACACTGGACTAACATTAACATTAATGTCTGAATTCTGAATGCTGAATTGGAAGGATCAGAGCTGAAGGATTCAGTCATCTTTTAATGCGTTGCTTGGACCATGCTCACAACGGACCACTTCTAATTTCTGAAGTTGAATCCAACTTAAATTGCCAAAATAAATTGAAACATAAAGGGCAAAAATTGATAAAACCATGGGGTTGATAGTTGATACCCGTTCTATATTATGAGAATCGTTTTTTTTTTTGGTACAAAGGGCTCAAAAAGAGCACAAAAAGTTTAGGAGTGAAATCAATTGTCCAAGAGACCCAGGTGTGGAGTCAAGTCATAATCAAACCATGACATTAAAGTGTTTGCTCTACTTTGGGTTAAGGAAATAGAGTTGCGCTCTTGCTAACAGTTATAACTTTTGGCCTAGTGGTAAGCGCTTAATCCTATCAGCAAGACAATTACTGGGAGAAAGATTGTTAACCAAGGTGTGACATCAATTGTCCTATGACGAAAGCCCAAATGTGGGGCCAAGTCATAATCGAACCATGGCGTTTAAACGTCTACTCTACTATGGATTAAGGAAATAGAATTGCGCTCTTGTTAACGGTTATAGCTTTTAGCCTAGTGGTTAATGTTTCATCCTAACAAACTATTTCCTAATATTTTCCTAATATTTATTAGAGGGATCAATTAAAGACATAAAGTATAGGTGCAAAGTAGGAGAGAGTAGGTCCAATTACATTACTGCAGCCATGTACACCCTGCTGATCTTTCATTATTGTCATGGGCAGATTATTAACATTAACTAAAATCTTACACTTTTCCTCAAAGGCACGTCAAGATCTTTTCTTACAACGGAAAGTTCATGATTTGTTCATAGTTTTTTCTTTTACAGATCAAACAAGGGATGTGCTCTTTCGTCCAAGTCTATCCAAATGCTTTACATGTCGAAACGCAATCATTTCTTCTTTCTTGCATATGACATGATCTGCTTCATCACAAATCTAATTTTATATGCCCAGTGTATGTGGTTTTACAACAAGGCTATCTTCAGCTCAAAGCAATGGCTTCAAGTTCCAACTATCACATTCATAAACAAGTTTTATTCCAAATTTTATGCTTGATTTAGTTTTATCTTTCTTTCTGTTTCCATGTAATTTGTTTCATGTTATTAAAAATAAAAAATATGATATGGAATAGACATAGCGACCGACCGACCCACTAGCATAGTCTTCTATCAATCGTTCGAATCTGTTATTAAAAAAAAAATCGTCATAATTGTTGTCTTCGCAATTCCTTCTAAGGAATGGTTCCGGTCATAAAAATAATCTACTTGCTCTTAAGCAATCCGATATATATATATATATATATATATGTATATATATTATCTTTTCAAGTATGACTAATGGAATTCTTCTATATTTTCGCAAATTTCACTATTTTAAATATCTTTCAATTGATTTGAACGTCAAAGTCTCACCATCTACCCAAAATTTGGAGCACAATATATTCATCAACAACTCAATATAGCACATTCAATAGTATGATCTCAAATTCAAATATACTCTTAGAAAGAGATATATTTCAGTTGATTATTATAAATATTATACTATATATTTACACTAAATTAGTTTGATAAACATAAATTATGTCAATATTTTAATGACATGTTTTTTCATGCTACAACATCGATTATCTTTGTGCTTATATTTTTTAGATTTGCAGCAGATCCTACAGTGTGACACAAAATGAAAAAATTAAAATGAAATGCATTGTTTCAGGAAAATTGAAACATTATGTTTCATTTTGATTCTCCCATTTTGTGTCACACTTGTAGGCCAGTGCAGTGAGTTTTCACAGTAGTGGATCCATACTCTATATTTTTGACCAAATAATTTGATCCCTGTTCTCATTCATCCCTCTCCAAGTTTTCTGTTGGTATAAAAGAACCATACAAAAGGAAAAAGGAATATGGATATTTGGAGATCATACTTTAGACGAGCCTGTACTATTGGATATTTGGGACAGGAAATTTGTATTTGCCTGAATACTTGGCTTGTTATATTCGTAGTTGTAATTACTAATATGCATTACTGTCATATGGTCATACTCATATACTCATTTGTCAATTGCAATACTTTCTTGACGTTTGTTATCGTTTTTTTAACCTCTCATCCACGTTCTCACTTAATTATTTTTATAATGATTTAACAATACAATTATATAATTACGGCTAAAGTGCACTTTTGGTCCCATAACTTTGGAAAAGGTTTCAATTTGGTCCCATAAATTTTTTTTTGCAATTTTGGTCCATAACTTTGGCAAAGGTCTCAATTTGGTCCCATAACTTTTTTTGTTGCAATTTTGGTCTCATAACTTTTAAAAACGTCTCACTGTTGGTCCCAAGCTGATTTTCATCGATCCCATAACTTCATTCATATTTGCCACGTCATTATTCAACTCAGTATGTCAATCATCTTTGGCGGCAATTAATGGATGAAAATCAGTACTGGGACCGACGGTGAGACGTTTTCAAAAGTTATGGGACCAAAATTGCAACAAAAAAAGTTATGAGACCAAATTGAGACCTTTTCCAAAGTTATAGGACCAAAATTGCAACAAAAAAAGTTGTGAGATCAAATTAAAACCTTTGCCAAAGTTATGAGACCAAAAATACACTTTAGCCTATAATTATTGACCTTTTAATTCATAGTTTTGTTAACTTTTGAACGTCCAGTCAAATGTTCAAGATGTTTTTCTTTTTTGTTTGGCAAAACACCCTTTCATGCCCCTAACGTTTGCAGTGATTTTCAGTTATGCCCTTAACGTTTCATTTTGTTCAGACATGCCCTCAATGTGCAACCAACGTTTCAATTATACCCTCAATTTTGACTCAATGCACATGTGGCAATTTTTTTTGCTTATGTGTCATTTTTTTTGTTTGACTTGATTACGTGGCATCATGACTGGGCATTCTTATTTTTTTTTTCCACCTTGGCATGATGACTGGATTTACATTTTTGAACATAAAAATTGAGTAAACTAGCAAATCAGTCCCTGGATTTACATTTTTCATCATCTTCATTCATTTTAGTCCCAAATTCTCAAAATAAAATTGTAAAGTGTCCCAAAACACTTCCAAACATTTCAATTTAGTCCTTAAAAGTATTAAAAACCCTAAAACCTAAACTCTAAAATTCTAAACCCTAAAACCCTAACCCCTAAACCCCTAAAAAAACCACTCTCTTGCAATTTGGTCCCTAGGTCCTCAAATTTATTAAATCAGAATTAAAAAAAAATTGGTCCCTAAATCCTAATTTCATTATCATCTTCATCTTCTTCATCATCATCATCATCATCTTCTTCACCTTCATCATCTTCATCATCTTTGTAATTTGAACAAACACAAGAGGGCCTATTTGGAATTTAAACGACGCAAGGAACCGAGAACCCAATGGTGAACCCTAGAATCAAACCGGAACCACTAAGATTGCCTGCGATTGGGCGCTTTGGCCGAGCGGCGAAATGGAGGCAGAACCATTTGATCAAAGCTTTATCCGTCAGAATTCTGTATCCTCGTCTTTCGTTTGCTTTGTGAACGATGTTCTTCGATTGCGTCTGCGAGGATCTCAATTCATCCAAAATTTCCGTCTCAAATGTTCCGATTTCGATTTGGGTTCCATGCCTTTTGTTCAAAATTGGACCCTAACTGCAATACAACACAGAGTCGAGACTCTGGATCTATGTTTTAAATTCCAAATAGGCCCTCTTGTGTTTTTTCAAATTACAAAGATGATGAAGATGATGATGATGATAATGAAATTAGGATTTAGGGACCAATTTTTTTTTTTAATTCTGATTTAATAAATTTGAGGACCTAGGGACCAAATTGCAAGAGAGTGGTTTTTTTAGGGTTTAGGGGTTAGGGTTTTAGGATTTAGAATTTTAGAGTTTAGGTTTTAGGGTTTTTAATACTTTTAAGGACTAAATTGAAATGTTTGGAAGTGTTTTGGGACACTTTACAATTTTATTTTGAGAATTTGGGACTAAAATGAATGAAGATGATGAAAAATGTAAATCCAGGGACTGATTTGCTAGTTTACTCAATTTTTATGTTCAAAAATGTAAATCCAGTCATCATGCCAAGGTGGAAAAAAAAAATAAGAATGCCCAGTCATGATGCCACGTAATCAAGTCAAACAAAACAATGACACATAAGCAAAAAAAATTGCCACATGTGCATTGAGTCAAAATTGAGGGTATAATTGAAACGTTGGTTGCACATTGAGGGCATGTCTGAACAAAATGAAACGTTAAGGGCATAACTGATATCACTGCAAACGTTAGGGGCATGAAATGATGTTTTGTTTTTGAACTGATAAGGCCCAAAAGGGGCAAAAGAAAGGAGAATAGAAAGCACAAGGCTGGGTTTTGGCAGGAAAAAAAAAAAAAAGCGCAAGGCTAGGCCGGGCTAGGGGGAAGCGTGAAGCGTCGTTCGTTGACATCCATGTCGTTTTATAAACCAGAGATATAAATCTACTTCGCCTTTTCCTTCACAAGAGATGTCGTCAAAGTTGTTGAAACGACCTGACGAATGGCTTACCTACTTTCTACCAAAAACAAAAAAAAGAATGGCTTACCTACGAAGTTGTTGAAACGCATTCACGCACCAGCGTGGCAGCGACAAGGTGCCAAGTGTTCGCACTTAGACATTGAACGTCGCAAAGATTCATTGGAATGGGCTCTGAACCACTCATTCGGTGCCACGTCAACAATAGCACGTCATAGCTATGAGATCCACTAATATACCGCAAGCAGCAAACCAGCACGTTACTCTATTGAGAGTAAAACCAATAGTATCCTGCCACGCCATTGAAACTCGCAATTGAAAGTGAGAGTCCACTATAGCACGCTGAGGGTTCTCACACGTTGACCTTCCTATAAAATCGCCCATACGAATGTTAATTTCGGTGTCGCAGCTAAACTAGACAGTAGACAAAAACGAGAGGGAAGAAGATGGACAAATATCAGATCTGGGCAACGGTAGGAGCCTTCGCTTTGTTGTTCGTAGTAGCCTTAGCAGATGAAGTCGTCGTTCTAACTGAAGAAAACTTCGAGAAGGAAATCGGCCAGGATAGAGGAGCTCTTGTTGAGTTCTACGCTCCCTGGTAATGCATTCTTCATCGTCTTCTTCCACGATCTCTGTTGTGATGATAAATAATCGTTACGGTTTATGTAGTCTCTTAATCAGTTTCCTAGTGGATCTTACTGTTCTTGCCTCTGTCCTTTGTCTTTGAACGGTTCAATTATCTTTTCTATTTAATTTCGTATTGTTTTTCTGCCGACTTTTGATTGTGACTCGATGATCTCATAATTGCAAGAGTTTGTCTACTATCATTTCTAGGATTCCTAAAGAGATAAAAAACAGCGTAAGAGAATATGTATTGTTTGTCTCAAAAATTCTCTCGGTTAGCACAGTTGTATAACTGATAAAAGTGAGTTAAACATTTGGTTCAAAATGTATTGATGTTTGTGATAATAAATAATCGTTAGTGTTTATGTAGTCTCTTAATCAATTTCCTGGTGGATCTTGCTGTTCTTGCTTCTGTCCTTTGACTTTGAACGGTTCAATTATTTTTTTTCTATTTTTGATTTCGTATTGTTTTTCTGTCGACTTTTGATTGTGACTCGAAGATCTCATAATTGCAAGAGTTTGTCTACTATCATTTCTAGGATTCCTAAAGAAATAAAAAACAGCATAAGAGAAGCTTTCAATATATTGATGTTTGTCTTAGAAATTCTCTCTGTTAGCACAAAGGTTTGTAACTGACAAAAGTAAGTTAAACATTTGGTTCAAATCGTCAGAGTTTTGACTTCAGATCATATTCCTTCGATCGTCAAATGGTTTCCTGTAGTAATCCTCTGAAAATATTATCCTGAATAAATCATTTAAGTCACTATCTCTGGATTAGTTAGATGTTATTCCGTGAAGTAGGATGCATTCATATATTAATATCTCTCTACTTCTGTTGCTGTGATAGGTGTGGACACTGTAAGAAGCTTGCACCAGAGTATGAGAAGCTTGGTACAAGCTTTAAAAAAGCCAAATCTGTTTTAATAGGAAAGGTCAGCATCCTGGTGTTTCCCTTCGTTCACACCTTTAACACTTGTTATTTGTTTTTACGATTGCTAGTTTTATAGTTTGTTTGTTAAGCATCGGGCATGGTTACCTGTTTATGATTGTAGACGTAGCTTTAATGGTAATCCTCTTCTTATGTTGGAACATTTTGGTGGTTTTCTAGCTATCTTTGTTATCAGGAAGTTTAAGCTGCAATTTTAACAATATACTGATGTAGCGCTTGGGCTTTTTTTCATGCCTTGTGCTTTCCAACAATGATCTCAGGACTTTATTGTTACATATCCAAAGACTCCAACCTTGAATTTTGTAGTCTTCCTATTTTCATTTAATATTATGAATTTGATAGATAAAGAGATATCGGCAAACTTTCCCTCCCTGGCTACTGTTTGCTCAAATACTCTGTTTCTTATTTACCTTCTACATTAAATAATCATTGTGTCCACTTAAAAAATTTTAGTAATTTTGTATATGCCGTAGGTGGATTGTGATGAGCACAAGAGTGTGTGCAGCAAATATGGGGTTTCTGGATACCCAACTATTCAGTGGTTTCCAAAAGGATCTCTAGAACCCAAAAAGTAAGGAAAAGTTGGTACCACTTGAAACAAGAATCATGATTAGCTTTCTATTTGGATCTGTAGACTATCTTTTGTTTGATTTAAACCTGATATTAGCTTTTCTGAATTTAATATCTCTGTAGGTATGAAGGGCCACGCACTGCAGAATCCCTTGCTGAGTTTGTCAATACAGAAGGAGGTTATGCCTGATATTTTGCGCATTAATATTTTTGTGAAAGAAAATGCTATAAGATATCAACTTGTTTGTGTAACTCCTGAGAAAATCTAGTATTTGGACTGAGATATCTCTCTATTTGATCTGCTTACAACATTACTCCTTTAGATTTCTAGTGTGGCAGACTTTTCCAAGTTGCATAAGATTTAAGTCTCGTCTTTAGAACATATCAGATTGCCTATTTTCTTTCAGCCTATTATCTTCTATGATGGTTTTAGATGATCTATCAGCACTAATTAGGTTTGTTTGTAATATGTGCTTGTTAGAACTAGTACTAGAGCTTGCTGATTGGAATTCTGATTTACAGGAACCAATGTGAAAATTGCTACACCTCCATCTGACGTAGTGGTGCTAACATCTGAAAATTTTGATGAGGTTGTCCTGGACGAAAACAAAGATGTCTTGGTTGAATTTTATGCACCATGGTAATTTTCTTATTATTGTTGCCTTTATTATTATTATTATTATTATTATTATTATTTTTAATTCATAACTTTGTTTTTGGACTAAAATTTTGGAAGACTTTTTTTCTAATTCCATTTTTTGTTATTGATTTGGGAACTCTCAATGCTGAACCTCGTAAATTTTTGCGATTTTATAGGTGTGGACATTGCAAAAACCTTGCTCCTGTACGTGTATACTGTTGATGTTTCTTGTTGTCCTGTATCATTTAACTTCCGCTAAAACAATAATTTGAAATTTGGGTTTGATCTCTTTTCTCTTCAGACTTATGAGAAGGTTGCCTCAGCATTTAAACTGGAAGAAGATGTAGTAATTGCAAATGTTGATGCTGATAAATACAGGGATCTTGCTGAAAAGTGAGTTTAAATTAGATGAGGTAGGCCAAATAAAGGAAGTGTTATCATAGGTTAATGCTTGATAATGTCTTTTCAGGTATGATGTTAGTGGGTTCCCTACACTGAAGTTCTTCCCGAAGAGCAACAAAGCTGGGGAAGAGTACGGGAGTGGCCGAGACCTGGATGATTTTGTGGCTTTCATTAATGAAAAATCTGGCACAAGTCGTGATGGAAATGGACGTCTTACTTCAAAAGTTAGTAATTTAGATAAAACTCCCATTTTCCTCTGAAAAGGGGGTGGGGGAGCTATTAAAAAGAAACGGCATTTTATATATTTGATGTTTTGTATAGGCTGGCATAATTGAAAGCTTGGATACCTTGGTAAAAGAGTTTGTAGCTGCTAGCAACGAAGAGAAGAAGGCCGTATTTGGCAAAATAGAACAGGAGGTTGAGACACTCAAGGGTTCTGCCGCGAGGTATCTTCCTAATATTTTAAATGCCGTATTGTTTTCTTTTTTTATGGAGGCAACCACAGATGCACCGGCATTCTTGTATATCTGAATGCTACCAAGAGTATTTTTGAGTGCTTAATTAGCACTTCTGTATATATCTGAAACTTGATGAACTCATATAACATTTGTTTTTACATATTAGGCACGGGAAGATATACTTGAAAGCCGCCAAGAACACCATTGAGAAAGGTTCTGATTATGCTAAGAACGAAGTCCAGCGCCTACAGCGCTTGCTTGAAAAGGTAATATTGGGGCTTTCCTCTTAGTCAAAGCAATACGTATTTTTATGATTTCAGAAGGGTTATGGTAGGGAAACGTTTTTAGTTAATAGTTGTCAATCGACCAAAAGGGTTAATAACAAAAAAAAAAAAACAAGAATTGAAAAATAAATGAGGTGTAGAAACTCAAGATTTTAATATTATTAGCCTACATTTTCATACCGAAGATTTTAATCTATTATCATTGAAAAACATCAATATTCTACTTAGAAATAATTTAACAAACTGAAACAATGATTACACTCATTAATAAGGATAAGAAAAAAGTTTTACAAAAAAAAAAAGTTAAAAATTAAACCAACTTAAAAAATATATATATACATTCTTATTTATGTCTTATTTTACAAAATTTTGATTTGAAGTTACAAATATATTAGTCATCATTTTATAATAATTTGCTATTTTTTATTGAACTATAAATGAGCCTAATAAGTTTATAATGTAATGTTATATTAGAAAACAAACTATATGAAAGAGGCATGAAGGATTTGTAATAGATAAATAGAGATTATCGTAGATAGGATATAAGTGGCGAGGATCTAGATCCATAGAAAAATATCTTTCCCATAACCCAGACATGAATATAAACGAATATCAAAATTACTCTTCATCTCAGTTCATGAAATCATAAAAGTAGTGGACTAACCAATTAGCTTAACTATTTCTTTTCATTTGGTATAAATAACAAATTTTGTTGTAACATTTTGTCAATGTCAAATATTTGAACTCAGAATGATGGTAGATTACTTCCAAATTACGTGTGTTGTGTTAACTAATCGCGTGTTTTGTTCTGACTGATGCAGTCTATCAACCCGGGGAAGGCGGATGAGTTCACTCTCAAGAAAAACATCTTGTCAACATTTGAGTGAGTCTGAGTGGTGCAATTATGAACCATCTTTCATCGTTGAGCAGTCGAATGGCTCAACCAACCCTTTTGAGATTATGTGAACTTTAAAATCGACAGCGAGCGTGGATTGTTACACCTTGCATGACGAGTTTTGAGAAGGGAACGAAGAATGTTAGTTATGTTTTAAGTTTTCCCTTTCTTTCTCTTTTGGCTGTGGCGAAAAGAAAACCTTTTCATTGGGGTTCTCTGTACCTTGTAGACTACGTGGTAGAACTGATATTTCACTTCAAAAATATGCTGCCCCAACGAGAAATTTAGAGATAAGTTGGGTGATGATATAGTTATCAAATCATGCCTTTCTTTAAAAAAAAAGTGTTATCAAATCATGAGTTTATTATGTTGGGAGGATGGGAGACGAAAATGGAAAAATTTGGCAAAATAGAAGTTATTTTTGGTTCGCAAAATTGTTATAAACATTGGGATAAATTACACTTTGATACATTTTGGTTTAACCTCATTTCACTTTGATATTTCGTGGTTTAAAATGTGACATTTTAATACTCTAAGGTATGGATCGCTAACACTTTGATGCCCTAAATAATTTTTTCTTTAAATTTGGACAGAATTTGCACGTGCATTTCACATGTTTAACTAAAACTCAATTTTCTCTTGACTTTTAGTCAAAAGAATGAGGTGATTAGGATTTTGGTGTTCGACGAAAAGAAATATTTGAAAGAAATTTGATATGTTTTTTGAATTTCAAATTGTATTTAATCTTTGTTTTGACCAAAAGTTAGATAAAATTGAATATTAGTGAGACATATGAGATGCACGCGTAAAATTCCGTTCAAATCTGACGGAAAAATTATTCAAGGTACCAACAATCCATATTTCAGAGTACCAAAATGTCACATTTTAAACTACATAGTATCAAAGTATAATTTACCTTAGATAATTAAATGTTCAATCCGTAATTAATATTTAAGTTTTAATTCTCCTTTATTTCGTTCGACTGCTGCAATTTTCGGATCCATAGTCCAAAATATCAATTATATTACAATTAAAATTATTTTAATTAAAAAAAACAATTATTAAACAAGTGGGTCTTATCTATATTAGTATACATGTTAATATTATTGTTAAATCTGAAAAAATATAAAATAATTCGTAGAAATATTAAACAATTTTGTTTTATATTTTAAAATAATAAAAAATAAAAATATACAGATTATAAAACTTGGAAAAGAATCAAATTCTTATATAGTACTATTATGATTTTTTAAATATTTTTGGCCCAAAAAACATGTGATTGATAACATTTTCTATCCCATTGACTCGTATAGTCAAAGCACATCAAATAAATTGAAATCAGAGATGGATAGATAGAATTTACCAAATTAGTGAGCAGTGCCAAGTGGGCCTCAAACGGCAAATTTGATAATACCATTAGAAATAAACCATACCTCGACATCTCTTTGATAATACCTGTGAAGACCAGAGAGAAATGAACACCATACGCATGCTTGCATCACAACGCCGAGTGACAGTGGAGCAATGCGAAAGTACAATCCCGCAAAAGCTCAAAGCCACACAAGCTTCCATTGGTTCATACTTCATAATCATGATGCGTGCATCTGTGGGCACAGCTCATAGCCATCAACTAACCCCCCGAATCAGCTGATTTGACATTCATATTTAACACTCTGCATGGTGGTTTCTCCGGGTTAAACTCAGGTTCCGACAAACCCATTGATGGACATTCATCAATCTGATACTCCCTCTCATCCTCCAGAGATTTCATAAAGGAGCATGGCCGATCCTCAGCGTCACCATGAGGTTGCGTTCTCATCTGCACAGACCGCAGAAGAGCAGCTCTTCTTAAGTCAGCCGAGTGGCATATATCACTCGGCGATGATGGGAAGCGGCCCTCAGAATCTGAGCCCCGCTGACGAGGTTGGGTGAAACTGACAGTAGAGCCATGTGGAGCATTTGAACAACTGGATGGTGCTGAAGAGAATGCACTAAGTGGCCTTTGGTACCGGTATGGAGAAACAGGACTCGTGGGACGGCTATCGGGTTGGGATGAGCAACTGTTGGTGGTGGTGGTCTCACAATACCTTGATTCATCTGAATCTTCTGACATAGGAGAATATTGTAATGACATCTCATCTCTGAAAATGAAATGAATTGAAAGAACAAATAACAGTTATTACACTGAAAGTCAGGGCTATAAAAAAAGATTGTAGAACAGAACCCCTTAACAGTTAAGTTTATGGGAAAGACTGCTTGCAGTTCGCAGTTGGTGCTGATACTTCCCATTAGCCAATTGTTACTTGGCAAAACTAGAAAATAGCAAGACAGAAGTATAAGAATTAGGACAAGTTCTTCCTCATTTGCATACTGATCCCACAACCATGTACTAAACATGCTCAAAAGCTGCTGGAGGGCAACTGGCTGTTAAAACTTACCATAGGAAGGAAAAGAAGAGATGAAAGGCTGTGGGCTCAAGGGCCCAGAAGAGCTTAATGCCAAGGACAACGAGGATGATGGGTTAGCAAGGAGTGGACAGGGTTGACGAACAAACCAGCTTGCAGGGAATGATGAGGAAGAAAATGGAAGGAAGAAAGGCTGCTAGGGCAGTACTCTATATCAGGAGGTGTGAAGGAGGGTGAGAGCAATAGACCTCTCAAAAGTCAGACACAACGTTTCCTGTTGCTCTGTCTTTAGCTTTATCAATATTTTTCTGTAGACCAGACCTCATAGCTGTTGAGTGCGGTTCCCTGTGTTTGGATTTGTCTGGACTCTGGAGTCTTGTTAGCGGAAGAATTTATTCTTCCTTTCTTAATACTAATATACCAGCACAAGTCATTTTTCTTGTGGAATTATATCAGCTGCATATAAGGGTAGATAATCTTTTTTTGAATAAAATAGGATATGAAGCAACTATATATAGAAAAAATTAACTCAAATATTAATTTCATTTTTTTCCTAATTATGCCTAGGGACAAAAGCTATTCTGCAAGACCCGCTGCTTGAGAAAAGGAATTAATTGCCAGAGTGTTACTCAAGACTGAAGGATATTCTGCTTTGCTCAGAAATCAGACCATCCATTAAACTGCTACTCCATCCACTTCCAACAACCCATCCTTGCCCCATATCACTTCCTAAGCTCACGTATTGAAAACAAAGATATGTTTTCTTGTCAATAACTTGACATCCACCTTTAATGTCCTTAAAAGAAAACTGAAAATTCATAAATACCAAACTTTCATTGATTATCTATACTATTACATATGGCTTTGGAGGCTTTTGGTAGTCAGTTAATCAGTTTCCCAAAACCACATATACTCTAACCTATACAATATAAATACATATATATCCATAAATATAAAATAAAAAAGTAATCAAACTTATCCATATAACCTCTCACTTTCTCCATATTCTTTGCCATATAAACTCAACAAACAGACCCCCAGCGTTTTTAACTTTGCTCACTAAGAACCCCTGAATTTTAAAATTTGACAGATAGACCCCTTAGTTATCAACTTTGTTCACTTAGGACCCTTGAGTTTTCAAAAAAGTGATGTTATTTAGGGTCTTAAGTGAACAAAGTTGAAAGTTCAAGGGGTCTATCAGTCAAGTTTTGAAACTCAGGTATGTTTTTTGTCCCCAACCTAAAAGTCAGAAGGTCTTGGTGCAATGTAGCCTACTTCATATAATTTTAAAATTCAAAAGATCATTTGCATGATCATTAGGACATGTCAGCATGCAAAGCCCTTTATTAATTTATATTCTCCTTTCCTCTCTTGGTTGGTTTTATCATGTCCTCCATAAATGAATAGATTTCAGAACTTGCTTTTGGAAATTTTTGTAAAGATGGAAGTAATTCACAAATCCATTTGCGTATGAGCTGAGTCTCGTTCATAATTAACATTTAAAGTGCAATGGTCCCAAAATTATTAGGAAGATTTTGCTTTAGGCCCCAAAATTAGCAAATGCATAAATTACTCCATGAAAATAAAAAAGAAATGCTTACAAGTTAATCCTTTCAACATCCTTGTTGGCCAAAAAGAAAAATCTTCCAAGATCCTTAAGCCACTTGACAAAATGATTTAAAATGTAACCAATTTGTTATCTTCAAGGACTAATTCATGCCATTGCTTATTTTCAGGGACTTGAATTAAATAGGTCTAATAATTTATTAACCAATTTAGTTTACTCTAAAAATTATCAAAAGAAGAGACTCTATTAATATTCACCTCTCCATTGGTATTGCAGCCATTCTGCCACATTTTGGCTTCTTAAGATGACCTTTCATTGATAAGAGATCAGTTCAGAATACAAACTAGTGACTTATTAGGCTCTTGGCAAACCCTTGGGGAGAAACCACTAGCTATATTTGAAGAGCACGAGATCTTTAGCTCCAGTTCTTTGACATCTTTACTTCTCACAGTGGTGAGCCCACAGTGTGAGAAGTATTAAGCAGAAAAGTAAGAGGAAGTGTTTGAGCACATAAACAACTGACATCATATGATCTACAAGATTACTTGAAAGAATATCTGCCTGTCTGATGATACATATTAACTGTGGCCAATTATTATACGCTTTGTTATTCTAAGGCCCCTGGGCCTAGAGCCAGAATTAATAGGGTTCTATGGCATATATGGTTATATAATAGGTTTCCTTCAGAGAAAAAATGAATAGATGTTCCCCAAGCAAAAATTCAAGTTTCCTTAGTAAAGTTAATTTCTATCTCGTCTGCTGGTTCAGCAGCAGTTAGTGACTTAGTGCTACTCATATAACCATCTATCCCTCTACATAGTTACAAATTACAAAACATTCTTTGAATACTAAAATGGTTAGAATGTTAACTTACATAGTTTTACCCAATAACTCAAGCGATTATACATGAAGGACCAAGGAAGAAGTCCACCAACAAGTATGAAATGCAAGTTAGATAACAAGTACAGAAGATTCAGATGAAACGATTAAAATCTACAAGATGTTTCCTCGCAACAAAATACCACAAAATATCAAGAGTAACAGTAATGATGCAAATTGTAGTTAACTCGTTTAATGACTAGACTTATGATGACAAAATATCCAAAAGCGGCCGCTGAAATACTACACCACAAACTCCAACCGTTCAAATAACTGTAAATGAACTTCTAAACTCAAAAATAACATAAGACCAGCACTTATATTTACCTGACAGAGAACATGCTATCAGACCTGGCTGGAGATTCCAGGAGATTGTCAGGAAGGGAGTCGCCAACTGTCAATCCGTTTAGACTGGACGCCATTATCTGCTCAGGAAAAGTGAAATAACTGAGTGGCTATAAATCTAGTTCATCAATCGATTGTGGCGAAAAGCAAATTCTAAACTCTTAAGTGATTAATCCTAAAACAGGACGAAGCAACCTAGAAGATTAGACATAAACACGAATCAAACGCACAGACGGTGAAATTTGGAAAAGCACTCATTGAACGTTTCTTATAAATAATAAAATAGGTATAAAATGACTAAAATATACATGAAAACAATATAGAATTGTTTATATCATGATCTGTAGACTTATAAATCCGAGAAAATGATAATGGAGAAAATTAATGAAGCGATAGGTGTTGTGAAATCGAACGAAACCTAACCTCACTGAGGTAACGCTTATGAGAGTGAAAATTGTCGAGGTAAACCTCCTCCTCGGGATCTCTGGCTCGCTTACTACCTGGCGACGAAGTTGAGGATGCTACGCCCGGATTCGACTCAGAACCCATCCTTGCGTGGTGTCTATCTCATGTATATTCAGAAAGTGAAGGTTAATTTAAGATTTCGTTGAGGAGAGAAGCGCTCGGAGGTGGAGGAATTGTGAGGTCATTTTTGAACCAAAACAAACAGAGAAGTGTTCCATCTTCTGCCATGATTAGGGAAAAACAGAGAAGCGAGAGCGCAAAACATCAAAGTACTGGTTATTGAAGCTTATCGACTGAGAAAAAGAAATGCGAGGAACACCGATGCTCCCGTCGGTGTAGGTGATAACCGTAAGAGGGCCTCACGCAACGCGTGAAGGGATAGATTTTGCTTTTAGTTTTTTTTTTTTGGGAGCTGATATGGCGAAATGTAAGAGGGCCTTGACAAACACATCTTCAAGTCCAGTAATCGTGGTTGAAAACAGATGAGGCTCTTGGCAATTGGCACTTGTAATGAGTGGCGTTTAATGGGTTAATTAATTGAACTCGATTCAATTTATTATACCCGATTTTCTTAGCATGAAAGAAAAATANAGATTAGTCAGTGGCCCCCATGCCATGTAAGAGCCATGTGGCAAGAAATTGAGTATGTTTCTCCTTATTATATCATAGAGAATAGATTCTACATATCATATTCCATGAAATCTCTATTTATACACTAAGGAAGGAATATAAAACGGTTACAAACTTACAATGTAAGAAGATCCAACAATATGTATCCACATTAATGTATTATGTACGTGATAAAGAATAAAATAAATGATTAGTGGATTCATTAATGAAATTAAAGTTTTAAATACATTCATATGTATATAGAGGAGGCGAGGAGCCAGTATTTTGGATATTTTTCTTTTTTTGGATATTCAATATTGTATTTTATTATGTTTTTAACTTTTTTCACTTACAATTCATGAATTTTTTTTAAAGTAAAGTTATTTAGAGGGTGAACAAAGTTAAAAGGTTGACATGGTCTATATTTATCAAATTTTAAAATTCAAAAGTCCTAATTAAATTAATAAAATAAAAATCTCAAAAGGTCTATCATTATTTATTAAGTTTTAAAATTAAAAAATGTTTTATGTCACAACCTTAAAATTCACGGAGTGTTAGCAAACTATTATTATGAACTAATAAATTAAGTGCATAAATTGAGATGTGATATACAATCTATACTATTCAAAAAAACAAGGTTTTCCTCTGCCACGTGTCAAGCTCTGCTTTTTTTCAGCAAATTTTGATTTCTTTTTTCTCTCAACCTGCAACTGACACGTGTCCCTCCTCATTGCATTGACAAATTAACACGTGTCCCTCATTGTATTTTTTTTCCTCATTACATATCTATAATAATTTCTTTTTTCCATCCTCAATCTTTTTTTTTTGTCAATTTTGTCCCCAAAATTTACATAAACTGTCAATTTCATCCTCAATCTTTATTTTGTTGTCAATTTTGTACTTTCTGATTTTGTCCCCAAACTTTACATCAACTCTCAATTTCGTCCCCAAACTTTTTTTCTTTCAACTTCGTCCCCAAACTTTACACAAGCTGTCAATTTCATTCTCAAACTTTTTTTTTAACTACGTCCCCAAACTTTACACTAACTCTCAACTTCGTCCCAAACTTTACACAAGCTGTCAATTTCATCCTCAATCTTTTCTTTGTTGTCAATTTTGTCCCCAAACTTTACATCAACTGTCAAATTCATCCCCGATCTTCCATATTTTCGTCAATTTTATCTTTTAACTAATTTTTTAATAAGGCAAAAGTACTAATTTTGTCCGCCAAACTTTACACTAACTCTCAAATTTGGTCTGCAAACTTTTTTTGTTGTCAACTTCGTCCCCAAACTTTACACAAGCTGTCAATTTCATCCTCAATCTTTTTTTGATGTCAATTTTGTCCCCAAACTTTACATCAACTGTCAATTTCATCCCCAATATTTTTTTACTGTCAATTTAGTCCCTAATCTTTCACATTTTGGTCAATTTTATCCTTTACTCCTACTGTAGCCAAATATTGACGACAAAATCTATATGGCTAACGATATATAATGTAAAATTGATAAAAAAGAAACTCAAATCCTAACTTAGATTAAAAAATAGAATGCAGTCTGTCGTTAATTTATTAAAAGAAGTTAGTCAAAAGATAAAATTGAGGAAAATGTGAAAGATCGGGGATGAAATTGACAGTTGATGTAAAGTTTGGGGACAAAATTGACATCAAAAAAAGATTGAGGATGAAATTGACTAATTAATTCAGCAATTTTTTTTTTCTATTTTAATTTTTTTTCCTGATTTTAATAATAATAATAATAATAATAAGACAAAAGTACTAATTTTGTCCCCAACTTTGATCCTCAAAATTTCGACACCTGTCCCAAACTTTGATCCTCAAAATAAATGGCGCCATTTCAGTCCCACATACTCAAACTTTTTTCAATCCCACATACTCAGACTTTTTTCAATTTCAAATTTCAAATTTTAAACCCAAATCTTCCACCATACACTTCAACCCTAATCAAAACCCATCTCACTCTTATTTTTTCTCTTCCTCCGCTGCACTCCCCATCTCACTCTTCATTTTTTCTCTTCCTCCGCTGCACTCCTCTTCTTCATCATCATCGACCTCGGTTTCTTCCTTCCAATTCATCTCTTCTTCTTCGGCGACGGGAGGTTCTTCTTCTTCTTCGTCAGATCGCCGCCGCCGCCGCCGCCGCTTGCTCGAGGTATGTCAATCTCTCTTCTTCTTCGTCTCACTCTGCATTCTCTATCCGTCTCAATCTCTCTTCTTCTATAATTTTTCATACTCTGTGTGTGTGCGTTGTGGAGTTTCACTTCGTATCCTTCTATTCAATTCCGATTTCAATTAACTGGAGTTTGATTTTTCTTGAAATTGACCGATCTATTGGATGCCGTTTGTTTTGTTTCTAAGAAAATGTGAGAGTTAAATGAAACAAATCTGAAATATGAACCGATTTTTTTTTTGATAATTTCAACCATCTTTTTGAGTTCTTGAATGTTTTATGTTTGCTTCAGATATTCTGTAGAGGCAGAGATTGACGTTGCGTTTCTCAGGAAAGCTCAAACGGCGATTACATCTGGTGGTATTTGTATGGGCTTATCGATGTTGCTATGATCATTCATGTTTTGATTTAGGCATATTGTGCTCTATAGATTTCTTGGTAGTGGCTATCAGTGGCATGCTTATATATGAAAGAATGAAGTAAATGAAAAAATTGGTGTAAAATATTATGTCTAATACGAGATCTGGAGAAAAAAAAAACTAAAATCTAAAACAAGTGTTTAGATTCCTTTGAGATTATAATATACATTTTTGCGTTTATTTTAGCATTGGATGGCATGACTTCAGCTTTACTTAACCTAGGAAGTGGAAGCACAATTTGAGGAAAAAAAAGATACATTCTGTTCTGGAAAAGTATTAAGCTGTATACAATCTATATATGTTTTTTATATTATCTAGATTTGTGTCTAACTGTTAGTTTTATATTATTTTATTGAAGTATTAGGATGTAATTATAAATAGTTAAGTTAAGTACAAACTCTATAATTTATCTTGAACCAACTCATTATCATGCTTTGTCATTATAATGTCAATTTACAAATTCACTTAACACTCTGTTTTGATTATTAGATTTAAAATCCAAGTATTAGTTTCAGATCACACTGGAACAACCTCTTTTATCATATTTGACAGTGAAGCTATTGCAATCACTGGTAAAACTGCTCAAGATCTGCAAGATGAACTGATTAAAGTGTGTATTCAAAATTCTATTCAGTTACAATGATATTTCTTCATTCTGACTACAAATCTGTTATTTCCTTTCATAACATTGTAGGAAGGATGTGCAAAGTCATTTCCTGATGAGTTAGACATTTTAGTTAACAAAAGATATATTTTCAAAGTGGAGGTTTCAAATTTCAACATTAATAGAGGCATCAAAACCTACACAGTGAAAAAAATGACTGACAACATCGAAGCGATCCAAAAATTGCAAGATTCAGCAAACATTACTCAGGTAACATGTCATATACCTAATACAGAAAAATTTTGGGTATATAACTATTTCCAATTTCAAGTAGACCAAAACTTTTTGTCCTTTAATAGATTTTGACAGTTTGGTTTAAGTATTTCCAATTTTAGGACTGAATTAGATCAGTTTGCTTTAACCTTAATTTATACTTCGTTTTTGCTTAGAGTTTGACCTAATTAAAGTATACAAAAGCCAAATGGACAAAAAACTCTGTCATTGAAATTTAAGATATGATGAAACAATCCTACTAAGCACAT
>QANZ01017104.1:14862-37499 GCA_003254925.1 Chamaecrista fasciculata
GATGCAATCGAACAGCTAATCCGAGACGGCCACCTGGCCGAGTACAAGCAGAAGAAGCGCCCGGAGTCTGATGGGGACGCCTCCCATCAGAAGAACAGGAACGTCGCTGAGGGCGGAAGTGGCGGCTCGAAGCATTCCGAGGCGCCCGTCCGCAACGTTGTGAACACCATCTCTGGGGGAATACACATGCACAAGACCCCCCACAACCGAAAACAAATCATGCGCTCCATCATGTGCATGCATTACACGAGCGTCAAACGCTCACACGAAGACATCCACGCGCCTATCACTTTCACCCACGACGAGCTCAAGCCCGTGGAGTATGATGAGCCTTTGGTCATCACGGCGCGCATAGGCGAGATCGACGTACGGCGCGTGCTGGTAGATCAAGGATCCTCCTCAGACATCCTCTACTTTCACGCCTTCGAGCACCTGGGCATCCCACTGAGCGCCCTGAAGCCTTTCAACGAGCCTCTGATTGGCTTCGCCGGGACAAGGACGCCCGCCGAAGGGGTTCTCGAAACCAAACTCACCCTCGAGGGTGATGGCGACCCGCCCAGGATGGCAGCTACATACGCCAGTTTTATCGTTGTAGCCGCTCCTTCAGCATACAACGCAATCCTCGGGCGCTCCAGTCTCAACGCTTTCAGAGCAGTGATCTCCACTGCCCACCTACTCATGAAATTCCCTACACGTTGGGGGACTGCGAGTATAAGGGGAGATCAACTCGAAGGTCGCCGCTGCTATGCCACAAGCCTGGCTCGCGTAATGATCGATCCTGGGTACCAGACCCGCCGACTCATGGAAGGGGTTCCAGACTCCCCTCCCCCGGAGCCCGCCGGGGAGGACACAGACATGGGCGCGTCAGAGATCACAGACCTCCGCGACGAGGTATCCCACACCAGTGGCTGACGCTCCCTCACTTAGCAACTACTTCTAGTGGGTGGATTAGCCGCCCGGCCTTAAGATTAGTTTTTCATTTTCATGTCTGTTTATTTCCCCTTCCTACAAAATGCTTAAGGCCCTTATGCCATTCTAACTGTACGCTCCGACCTACACATGGCGGACGCCTTTTATTACATTAATGAAATCATTTATTCAGTGAACTCATTTTTCTTTACAAGATCTCTTTACTTATACGCATCTTGTCTCACGTATTAGGTCGAGGGCGCACGCCCCAAACCTTCGGACACGCTCGTCCAAATTCACTTCCCCGGGCACCCGGAGCGAACAGTGAGCATTTTTGCGGATCTACCCGCCCAAGAACAAGCCAGGCTATCTGACTTTCTACTCGCCAACGGCGACATCTTTGCGTGGTCCGCCTCGGACATGCCCGGCGTCGACCCCCAGTTGGTCATGCACTCTCTTGACGTTGACGACCGCCCGGGAGTTTTTCAGAAGAAGCGCGTCCTGGGGCTCGAGCGGCAACTTGCCGCCAAAGAGGAGGTAAACAAATTACTGGCGGCCGGGTTCATCCGGGAAACCAAGTACCCGACCTGGCTGTCCAACGTCGTCCTTGTCCCCAAGCCCAACGGCAAATGGCGGATGTGCGTGGATTTCACGGACCTCAACAAGGCGACCCCCAAGGACCTCCACCCACTCCCCAGCATCGATAAGTTGGTGGACAACACCTGCGGGTACGCCACCTTGAGCTTCCTTGATGCTTTTTCGGGATACAATCAGATCAAGATGAATCCCAAGGACGTCGACAAGACGGCCTTCATCACTGAACAGGGCATCTACTGTTACAACGTCATGCCCTTTGGCCTGAAGAACGCGGGCGCCACGTACCAGCGTATGATGGACAGGTTCTTCCAAGACAACATCGGAAAAAACATCGAAGTCTACGTTGACGACATGGTCGTCAAAACGAAGGCTGGTGGCGACCACCTCGATGACCTACAGGAGATCTTCCAGATCCTCCGCCACTACCGATTGCGGCTCAACCCCGCCAAGTGCGCTTTCGGGGTCGCCGGGGGCAAGTTCTTAGGCTTCATGATCTCCCAACGAGGGATAGAGGCCAACCCGGACCAGTGCCAGGCCATTATCGACATGGCGTCCCCAAAGACGCTAAAAGAGGTACAACGCCTCAATGGGCGTATAGCGGCGCTCCACCGCTTTTTGGCAAGATCGGGCGACCGGTGCCTACCCTTCTTTAAAACCCTTAAAGGAGGGAAGAACTTCACATGGACGGCCGAATGTGAAGAGGCGTTCCAGCAATTGAAGGCGTACCTGAGCAGGCCGCCTATTCTCACCACTCCTATGCCCGGCAAGCCTATCTACGTTTACTTGGCTGCAACCGATGTGGCAGTCAGCTCCGTCCTGATCATCGAGGAAAAGGATGAGCAGCGCCCCATTTACTTTTCAAGTAAAGTCCTCACGGGCGCCGAGACACGATATCACCTACTCGAAAAGCTCGTGTACGCCCTCCTTGTTTCCACAAGGAAGCTGCGACCATATTACCAACAGTATGTGATCATCGTCCGCACCGACCGCCCTATGAGGCAGATCATTCACCAGCCCGACATCGCGGGCCGCCTGGTCAATTGGTCGATTGAGCTCTCCGAATTCGGCCTGACCTTCGAACCACGACGCGCCATCAAAGGCCAGGCTTTGGCTGACTTTGTCGCAGAGATGACGCCCGCCAATCCTACCCCCATCGTGTGGAACCTCTACATCGATGGGGCCTCATCCGCCAAGCTCCGTGGCGCGGGCGTGATTGTTGAATCCCCTGATGGTTACAGTATTGAACAGGCCATCGACATACGCTTCCCGGCCACGAACAATCAGGCCGAATACGAGGCGCTCATCGCAGCCCTCGAGCTCGCCGTGGGCATGGGCGCCCAGGACATCCACGTCTATAGCGACTCCCAGCTGGTGGTTGGTCACATGAAGGGAGACTTCGAGGCCAAGGAGCCCACCATCCTCAAGTACGTGGAAAAAGCAAAGTACATCCTGCGCCATCACATCCGGGCCGCCCAGTTCTCACACATCTTGCGTTCTAAGAACACTAGGGCGGACGCCTTAGCCAAACTGGCTTCTAAGCCAGATGCTCGGAGTCGCTCCTCCATCATCCGCACCACCTTAGAACGCCCATCAATCGAGGGCCCCATGGTCCTTGCTATCTCAACAACGGCTGATTGGCGAACGCCCATCATGTCCTACATCCGGGATGGCACCCTCCCGGCAGACCGAAACGAGGCCCGAAAGGTGGTACGCCGGGCTGCACACTACTTCCTCTGGGGAAACGACCTTTACCGACGAGGTCACTCCATGCCCTGCCTCAGATGCGTAGGGCCAAGCGACGCCCGCCTCATCCTCGAGGAGCTCCACGAAGGGCTCTGCGGTTCACACCAAGCGGCGCCCACCCTCAAACGCAAAGTGCTCATTTCGGGGTACTACTGGCCCACGATCATACGGGATGCCACAGCACTGGTGAAAACTTGCCAAAAGTGCCACGAGCACGCCAATCGCATCCACATTCCGGGTGAAGACATGCGCCCCATGGAATCCCCTTGGCCATTTGACGTGTGGGGGATCGACATCCTCGGGCCCTTCCCGACCGCCACAGGCCAGCGCCGATTCCTTATCGTCGCAATCGACCTTTTCAAAAAATGGATCGAGGCCGAACCAGTGAAATCAATCAGCTCTGCCCAGATGAAAACATTCGTCTTGCAGAACATACTGTCACGTTTTGGCGTCCCGCAGAGAATCATCAGCGACAACGGCCGCCAATTCATCAGTGAATCCTTCCGCGATTTCTGCGCCCAGTATGACATCTCCCTCGGTAACACTTCAGTCGAGCATCCCTCGACCAACGGCCAAACCGAGCTCGCCAACCGCATCATTTTAAATGGGCTGAAGCGCAGACTCGACAACGCCAAAGGCCGTTGGGCGGACGAACTCCCAACCGTCCTCTGGTCCTACCGTATCACCCCTCAAGAATCCACAGGCGAGGCACCTTACACCCTTACATACGGGTCGCCCGCCATGATTCCAGCTGAGACCGCCTTTCTCTCCGACAGGGTCTTATACTACAATGAGGAGACAAACCGAGGTTGTCGAGCGATAGCTCTAGACGAACTTGAGGAGGTGCGCGAAGTCGCCAGCATCCGCCAGGCCGCCTACAAAGAGCGCATGGCCAAGTACTTCAATAAAAGGGTCAAACACTGATCCTTCGACGTTGGCGACCTCGTTCTTCGCGATGTGGCCAACGACCGCCTGAACCGCTCGCACGGCAAGCTCCATCCCAACTGGGAAGGTCCATACCGAGTCACCAGGGTTATCCCTGGTGGCGCGTACGTGCTCTCTACTTTGGACGGCCGCCGCCTCCCAAATACGTGGAATGTCGCAAGCCTCAGAAAATATCTCGACCGCACGGTCAACACTATCACGCTTTGATTTCATTTATGTATTCTCGCATCTATGTAATCTCTTGTACGCTTTTACGTGATGCTATTATTTACTTTGTGTAAAGATCGCCAATACACTACATCAATATAATTATGGCATTCTCTTGAATTTATTCGATTCATTTACATTCGCGTTTGTTTCAATTACTCTCGCTTAGGCACAACCTAACTCACAACGTTTCACTACACGTAATATTCGCTCCAATGACGAGCTCGAAGGCTGGAGGGACGCCTCCATACGCTTTCTTTCCGGCGCTCCGCGCGCCCATGAGCCGAGAAGTTGCTCATACGCCATGCTGGTCCCTTACCTCGTGGCTGGCTAGCCCAGAAGTCCGATCGCCAACTCAGTTGGGCGGACACACACCCACATACATACACTTGCGCAAATATCAAACAACAGATAAGACGTAACAACAGTTATAATTATCGCAGCAAAAACAAATGGCCTTATGACCTGCATTAATCATGACCACAAGGGTCTTCAACTTTGTTCAAAAGGGGCACACACGCCCCATACAAATCAACAACCAAAAGGTAAAAAAAAGAGGGCACACACGCCCAGAAAATTCAGAACGGGGAACACCCCCGAAATTACAAGTACAGGATGACCTAGTCATCCAGAATCACTGGCCCATCCCCCGGAGCGTGCTGCCGCTGCCCTCCGCGCCACCACTGTCCGGGACGATCAACATTTGCTCGGCGTCCGGCTCATTGCCCGCGGTGCTCTGGACGTCCGCCGAGGGCACATAACCTTCATCCCCTGGTCTGAGAGGGGACCGCCCTTCCTGAACCTCCAGCGCGTGGATGGTCCAATCTTCCGGCAGATCAGGCATTGGCGTCCCGGGCTCATCAACATCCGCGCGCATCCGTATCTCCTCCCCGCCTCGTCCATCGGGCAACAACTCAAAGGTATAGTCGATGCCCGCCTCGTTCTGCCCCGGGTTCAAGAAGCTCAACTGCTTCCGGCAGTTCTCGAACCCCCGTGACGTGGCCTGAAGGTAAAACCAATACCACTGGCGGCGTTCGTCTCGGCGCGCGCGCTCTAATCTCTGGGCCTCCCCCGCCCGGTACGCCTCCAGCTCTGCTTTGGCGGCCGCAGCCTCCCCCCGCTGCAAACCCGCCTCCCGGACCGCCTCCGCGGCCTCCTGGTCCGCCTTCTTCCTCCGCTCTCTCTCCCGCTTCTTCTCTTCTTCCACCTTCTTCAGCTGGGCCAGCCCCGCCCTAGCTTCCTCCAGCGCCTTGTCTCTGGCAGCTTCCAGTGCTTGCAGCTGCTCAGCCCCGCCAGCCGCTCTGGCCTTCCCCCTCAGGCGGGCTACCTCTTTCGCCAGGTTGTGCGACAGCGTCTGCGCCGCGTGGCTCGCCACGGACGCCATCACACCATACGCAGCTGCGTAATCTGCCGGCGGGCGCTTGTAGGCATCGGCAACCATGGTGTCATGCCACTCGTAGGTGACGTTGGAGTAGAGGGATTGGACAGAGGCAATCCCAGAAAACCGTCCGCTGAATGGTCGCGCCGGCAGATAGGGGAACTCAGCTTCCCCATTCTCATTCACTCGCCGGGCGTCCGGCATCTCCATTCTCGGATTGCTCGGACCATCGCCATCTGGATGGCTCACCTTGATGAACCGATCCAACTCTTCGTCGTCCCAGTGGATGAACAACCCGGGATCCGCTGCGCTGGCAACACGCGCCCTCTTCGCCGGCGGCTCCTCCCTCTCAGCTGGACCCTTCCCCCTCCCGTCCGGCCTCCTCCTCTCTGACGGGCCCCCCGCCTGCCTCATCCCACCAGGGGCCAACACTGGTGGTCCGGCTCTCCTCCTCGATGGGCTCGCCGACGCCTGCCCCACGCCCCCAGATGCCGCGGGAGCACGAGACGAAGGGCCCGAACCCCTTGGCCTCCCGCCTGGCGCGATTGGTGGCGCCCTCATCCCCCCTGGAGCCCTTCCTTGAGCCCTTCCTGGCTCACCGCTCCTCTCCGCCCGGCCAGCCGCGGCCGAGCTCCCGGCGCCCTGGACATCAGACCTCCTTTGCGCCTCTTTCATTGCTGCAAACCAATAACACACTCGTTAGACGCAGCCCAAACAACCAAATCATACATAAGAAAGGAAAGCAAATGTTAGTCAAAATATTACATGTCTGTTCATAATTTTTGTAAAACGAGGTTAGCAGCCTATCCGTCCGCCGCTCCTCCTCGCTCAGATGCCCTCTCTTAATAGGGCTAACCCCCGTGATGGCGTCCGACCACGCCACCGGAAACAACGGGCGGTCATCCTCCTCCCTCACCCACCAAGGGCGCTCTACATCATTATGCACGAGGGGGATATACCTATCCTTCCAGTTCTTCCAGTTGCTTATACTGGCCGGAAACCCAGGTAGAGCTCCTCCCTTCCTCTGGATGTTCACCCGCCCGTTATCCCCGGACTTCACAGCAAACCAATACAAGAATAGCTTCACTGTGAGCTCCCTGCCCACTGTCCACGCAGCATATTGCAAAAATTTTATGCTCCTCCAGGCGTTCGCCGCCAGCTGCGCGGGACAGCAGTTGAGGTGATTCAGCACCTCCATCTCAAACTCTGTAAACGGCATGTCGGAATCACACTCCCGCAACAGGATTTCGTGTACGATGAACCCACGCCGATGAGTCCACCACATGGAATTGTTGCCGTCCCACACACCGACGGCCATGCCGCTCGCCTCCCGGCCGGAACCTGGCCCAAAGTACGCCTCTTGGGCCGCCTCCAAATCTTCGTCGGTGGCAAATTTGGAAGGCTCCGCTGGCGGCCCCGTGTTCGCCCTGACTTCGGGGTTCCCAAACCCCTCCGCGGCGTCCCACGCCACCTCATCACGCGCCATGATTAGGCGCTCCCCCTCGGCCGCCGACCCACTCAGGGGACCCGTTGGCTCTCCTCTCAACATTGCTGGCTCTTCCTCTGAACGGTCGGAGAGCTCTAGCACTTGCTCCTCCGATACGTTTGACGGATCGTTTCCCGCGTTTGATGGGTCTAACGCCACCAAATCCATACTCCCTCTGTAGACAGTAAGCGCGCCCGCCCGTTCGCTTACCCTCCTCGCTAGTATCCTAGCCGCCCGCCGCACTGTTTCGTCCAACGACTGCCGAACCTCCTCCAAATCTACAGAGCTACTGCCCTGTGTAGTGAAACTACTAACTCTACTTAGTTCTTCACCTTCTTCTAACTCCCTAATGACCACCATGGTCTCTAACACTTGCCAGAAAAGTCAAAACACAAGGGGTTAGGAGGTACCTAAAGACATAGTACGTTTGGTTGTTAGTGTGAAAGTTGAACAATTTGCGGCGCTCGCCCTGATTATCAACTACTGATCACTCGTCACAACCTGCCAACAAGGAAACACGTCATCAGGCCATACAACTGGCGACCGACTCACTCACACACGGCGACCGCCCCACAAACCCAGGAAACCCAAACTCTCCTTCATCGGAGAACACGAACACGATGAACAACCACCCAGAAACTCAAACCCCTACACCCATACCCAAACCCATTTTCGCTGTCTCATGCAAAAACCCACCCCCTACAGTGGTTACCCAACTTTCCTTCCCAGCAACCACCCTCTTCCACCGTCATCCACGACGGCCTCACCACCACCCAAAAATAAAACGCCACTTCGACTTCTACACAGTCAAAACCTAACCCAGCGAAAAACAACACAGAATCGACAGAAAAGACTCACCAGAAAGCCTTTCGCTCGAACGATTCTCCTTCACGGTCACTTCTCTCCGTTTTCCGGCGACGGTTCTGCTACTTCGGCGAGTGAACTCTTTGATTTCCTCTCTTCTCTCTCCTCAAATCGCTGAAGTGTGCAAAAGTATAAAAGACGCTTCCTTTGGCCCTTTTATACCCTTGCGAGCGCGGCATACGAGGCGTTTTTTGTTTTTCAAATATCTGCCTCCCGGGTAGCGACACGTGTCCCTGACAAGACAACCCTACCTACCACTTGCCCGCCCGCCATCATCCACTGACTTTCCATTTTCCCATGGAAGGCCGCCTTTCCAATTTTTTTCTCTGCGAGGGGACAAGTACTCCTGCACATATTGGGCGTTCGCCAATCGACGCGAATACACTGCCCAAGCACGGATCCCATCGCACGCTCTCCAAACCTGTCATCCCGCGCGCCTTGAGGAACAATACGACGAACGCGCTCGTAGACTTCTTTAAGGAGGGACTTGTGATACATCACTATTTGGGCGTACGCCTAAACGTCCCTCGTACCGGGCCCCTTCTCCCCCCCACACCTCCAGAGGCGCCCTCGAGCCAATCGGACGCCCTAAGTACAATCGGGGGCGATCGTGGTCCATCCCAGGCCTTGGCGCGCGTCCCCCAAATGACACGTGGCCACCCACGATTACCCTGCTCCGCAATTCACGCTACGGGAGATCGTGGGCTGCAGGCCAACTCATCCACGATCTCCAGTTTCTAGGCGCCCGCCTAGCAACGCGACACGCAATCACCCACGATTGCCTTGCTCCGCAAATCTCGGTCTCCACCACATTCGCTGGTGGAGATCGTGTCCAATTACGTGGTCCGCCCCGCGCGCTGACCACCTCTCTCCTCCCTGCTCTATAAATAGAGCCCATCTCACCAGTTCAAGGTTAGCTACTTCTTACACTCTGAAATTCTCTTACTCTCTTATCACTCTCTTACTAACTTGAGCGTCGGAGTACACTTCGCAGGGCCCCCTGTGAAGCTCTTGCAGGTTCTTGCTCAACTCTTGGCTCTCGCAGCCCTCTCCGGTGAACTAGGTAAGTGCCAGTCATTTTCCAATTTATCACCTAGAAACATAAAATTTAGAAATAAAGTTTATAGACAAAATTTATATAATAACTTCGTTGCATTGAGTAGATTACAAATATATAATTTGTTTTTAAAAATTTTATCTCTAACATCTTTCAGTTGTTACTCGAAAGTATCATTTGTCGAGTCCAAAGAAAAACTTAGATGAAATTTTAAACTCTGTTTGCTCTCAAGTTTTTACTACAAGCCAAATAAAATATGAGGATCTTCAATATTATAATTAAAATTTTAAATTATCGAGTTTGCTGATTTTTTTTAAAAGTCTAACCTAAAAGACTCCTGATACAAGCCTAAAACCGGTTTAAAATTGAAAAAAAAAACTTATATGAAATTTCTTATATGTTTGATATAAAGTTCTTCCAGTTACAAGTTTCTTACATCTATACTCAAAGAACTTATCCTACCTTTACTCACACCCTCCTAGGATCCTAATACTTAAACAAGAGACTAAAGAGAGACTTGGGTATCAATTTAGGAGCTTTAGCAATGTTGTGGAACCCATGAGTTAAGATTAGTTCATAAGACAATTTTAAAACTAAATCATAGATCAATCTCACAACTTGACACATTATTTTCCTCCAAATTTAACTTGGATAGATAAACTACCGCATTTTAAATTCAATATCATTGTTCCAAAACTATTCATAATTTCAAAGTATCCCATTTAGTTCATTAAAACCATCAAAATCCCCCATAGGGACCAATTTGCAAACTTTAATGTTTCTCCATGAAAATCAAGTTTCAAAATATAGATTCTAAATTCAAGTTAATATTATGAAATTCATTATAACCCTCCATTAAACTCATCCAACTCATCAATTTCAAGAAAACAAGGACTTTTGGTCAAAACCCCCAATTTCAAGTTTATACCAAACCATATCGGGTCCAAAATTCAAGAATGTGGACACCAAGTGTCAAACCATTGTTAAAGAGAGTTCCAAACATCAGAGATTTAATAAAAAATAGTAGCAATTCGAGTTCACAGCAGTTTACGACAACCCAAAGTCTAATGGACCAAAATAGTTTAGAAATGAAAAATAGTTTAAGATTCACCAACAATCCACAAGGATTAAGAGGAAAACCAGAAAAATCGAAGGGAGGCATGAAATTGGAGAAAGACGAGGAAAAGAAATCGTTACCGAGGAAGAAGAACGATGGCCGACAAGGGGGCTGTCTCCGGTGGTGATTGGCCGTCGTCTGACCAGCAAGAAGTTCCGACAACAACGGCGGCGGAAATGTGATATGGGAAGTGAGAGAGAAAATGACGAGAGTGTTTGAAAGTGAGAGAAGAGGAGTTGTGTGCTAGGTTTTATTACCATGTGGAGCTGTTTTGAAATTATCAGAAGTTAGAGGAGCAATTTGCTATTAAGCTGCAGTACCTCATGAATTGGTATTTTCGGAAAAGCCCAAAATTGTTTTAATCTTTCTAAAACAGTCCGGAAAACTTAAAATTTTATAAATAAAATTTCTTGACAAAATTTATATCGTTAGCTTCGTTACAAAGAGTAGACTCCAAATATAAAATTTGTTTTGAAAACGTTACCTTTAACATATTTCAGTTCTTACTTGAAAGTGTCATTTGTCGGGTCAAGTGAAAAACCTAGATGAAAACAATTTATTTCACAAGCGGTTAAGATACGAGAGAGAGCTTGTGAAGATGGTGGTCGTGGTGGTCTCGTTGAGAGAGAGAGGTGGGGAGAAGTTGTGTTTTTGGGCAAATTCAGTTAAAATCTCAATTTATTTTTTTTTTCTTCCGTTTTGATTCTATTATAAAAAGAAAAGGACTTAATATAAAAAAAGTAATACTTTTGAGGGATGAAAGTTTATATTTTCATTTTTTTTAACAGAAAAAGTGGATGAAAAGTGCCGAGGGACTAATGGTGCAATATTTTGGAAAATTAAGGGACCAAAACGGAATAAAAAATAACTGAGGGACCAATTTAAAACATTGAACATAACTGAGTGACCAAAATAGGACTTTAGCCTATAATATATAAAAAAAAAAAAAAGCATCTCACATTATGTTTAAAAAGGCTCCCCACTTTTATGTTCAAGTTTCAACCTCAAAAGTAAAATTTATCCCCATGTACATTCATTTCCACATTTACTATTTTAAATTCACCCACCTTCATTATATGTATAAAAACTCATCCCCATCTTACACACAAAACCAGAAACTGTATTGTTATTTGTTAATGCATTATCCATACAAAATTGTGCTCTGCCCAATGCCTCTATTTTTTTCTTCAATTTATTATGGTATATTTATTCCTTACAAAGCTTATCATTTTAATCCTATTTTTTGGTTTATTCCAAATTTTACACTCAATTTTTACGTAATTTTTAACTTTAAATCATTTTAAATGTTATATGATATTTACCCCTAGTACTATTATATATGTATGAGGACCCTTATGACAAATAAAAAATAATTCAATGAAAAATTAAAAAAAAACAAAAAATAAACATGTGGATCATAATAATGGCTAACTTCATATATAGTGAGAGAGAGAAAGTTGTAGATAGGATTAAGTAGTTTCTCACAACTTTAAATTAACAAAAAATACAATTAAAAAAATAAATTTAATTATGAAATATAATAAAATAAATTTTTTATTTTAAAATTATAATGATTATAAAATTTAAATGAATCTTATTGTTGAAGAAAAATTTATATAAGACTTTTTATATGTTTGTTATAATATTTTTTTAATGATAAATTTTATCTATATTTTCTTTTTTTCATGATTAATTATGTAAGAAGTTATTTGTAATATTTTTTTTATTATAATTGATTATGTAAAATGAAAAAGTTATTTGTAATATTCTTTTTTCTTTCTAACATGTCACATGTGCATTTAACGGTCAAGTCATCCGTATAAATAACAGAGAGAGGCTGTAGAGGCTAACTAGTTGACTTTTGTAATTATTGAGGGACCAACTGGTATATTTCAATAATGCAAAGACTAAATCGTTAAAATTAAGAAAAATGAAGGAAGAAATAGTAAGTTTTCTCTTAAAAGAATGAGAAAAGTTGCATTAAATGTTTTCAGTTTTTTTTTTTTTTAAAACAATCACACTCCAAATATTATAATATAAATAATAATCAAATGAATGAGATAAAATGTAATTCAGAACTTAAAAACATTAAAAGAATACTTTTGTTAGAAATATAATAAAATAAAAATAAGTCATTCTAAAAATATAAAATAAAATAATTAACTTAAATAAAATATGAAATATAAAGTTAAATTTGATATAAAGGATGGATTAAAATAGTAATATTATAAAGTTAGTTTATTTATTTATTTTTTTCTTGGTGAAACGGTGCAAATATATTAAAACAAAGGAGAGTTTAGTACAGTGTTGTCATAACCGAACCGGACAAAGACTCGGACAAGTGTTCGGTTCACGGTCTGATTGGTTAAACCGGTCGAACCGTTCGGTCGGACCGGATGACGCAATAAATAATAATTTTAAATATATTAAATATAAACCCTCTCAAGTTTCAACTTTCAAGTTCAATACACATAATTTTAAAGTTCAAAAGTACAAATTCATAGTTCAAAATCTAAAAGCAAACAACATTACATGACTTCTCAAATTTCAATTTTCAAGACTTGTTAAACTCAGGAGGATCTTGATCAAACCAAGCATGAAGTTCTTGATAATCGTCACTTTCACTATAACTTGTCGACTGTTCATGAGGAAATGAGTCCAAATTGTGCTCTCTTTGACTTGATTGTGCATTATTATTCTCATGGACATTATCTTCATCACCACAACAAACAAAATAAACCATAGAGAAACATTATAAGATTATATACAAACAAAACCAACATGAACATATATTATGTAAAACATTATCTTACCTTCCTCAATTGGAATTTTCGGCAGTGCTTCTTGAGAATAGATCATATCTTCTGACTCATCATAAACAAGGAATGGAGTATCTTCATCTGTGATCCAAAATTCAATATTTTCTATACTTGAATAATCAATTGGATCCAAGTTGCTCCTTTTGTTAGCAGCACTGAAAGTCCAAATAATCAATGAGAATTAAATATTAAATCAACACAAAGTCATAATTTAATTATTATGACAACAAACAAAATTTACTACTTGAATAAGACATACCAATTTTTCAATCTCAAATTATAATGAATATAAACAAGATCATTCAATCTTTGATGCTCCAATTTATTCCTTTTCTTGGTATGGATTCTTTCAAATACACTCCAGTTTCTTTCACAGCCAGATGAAGATGCAGTTTGACTCAAAAGACGAATAGCTATCCTTTGAACATTTGGAGAAATATAACCAAAGGTTTTCCACCAATCATCTGTCATTATGAATCAAAATCAAATACTATAATTTCAATCACTAATAAGAAAACATATTAACATAAAGTATATTCAAAACGTAAAGAATATTACCTGGCTTCATTTTAGTTGAAGCTTCAATAGCTAGGTCACTTTTAAAGACGTCTTTCATATCCCTATAAATCATACTTTCATTCACAAAGTCGGTCTTGCCAGAAGGAACTATGTTGTTCAAAATCCCAAGGAATCCATGCATAACCTCCGGCTTCTTCGAAAAGTGTTCCTGGTCATAATAAAATACTGGATTCAAAAGATATGAAGCAGCATGAATATCTTTTCGAAGTTGCCTATCCCACCGTTGCTTTATAATCTTAGTATAAGGCTTATACAAAGACTTTTTATTCCTGAAGACATTCTTGATGGTTTTTCTTGCTCTGTACATGCCATCATACACATAGCCCAATGAAGGCCTATTATCAGCATCAACAATTCGTAACAAGCGTACAAGAGGTGCCACAATTTGAACAACAATTCCACAGTCATTCCAAAATTTGTTGTCTAACACAATAGCAATAACATCCTTTCCCTTTGGGTCTCTAGAGTATCTAGAATCTGTAAAAGTCTTACTAGTCACCAAGGCTTGCAAGTCATGTTTATGCTCATGAATACTTTTCAATGCAATGAATGTAGTTGCAAATCGTGTTGGTCCAGGACGTATGATTTCTTTCCATCCATCTCTTTTCCTTAACCAAGCTAACAGATATCCATGATTGTAAACAAATTTTGTTATCTTTGATGCACGTGTGGCTAGGCTACTGACGAATCCCATCTTGCCAATGTCTCCTAAAATCAAGTTCAAACAATGGGCAGCACAAGGAGACCAAAATATAGAAGGAAACTTGTCATTTAACAATCTTCCAGCAGCTTTATAATTTGCTGCATTATCAGTCACAAAGTGTACAACATTACCTGCCCCAGCAAATTCAACCAGCTCAACAAACAAGTTACAAAGTGTTACCGCATCTTTAACAACATCAGAAGCATCAACAGATTTAACGAAAACAATTCCTCGAGGGCAATAGACAAGAAAATTGATTAATTGCCTATTATTTCTATCTTGCCAACCATCAGCCATGATAGTACAACCAGTTTCAGACCAACTACCACGAATAGCATCAACCAACAAGGTAACCTCCCTTTTCATATCAAGTAAAACATTGGTTCGTAAAGCATGATAAGTTGGACCTTTATATCCAGAACCAATGCTAGCAATAGCATCTATCATTTCCTGATAATAAACTGAATTAGCAACATTCATAGGAATGCAATTATCATATAAAAACCTGCCAATGGCCAAATCAACTCTTCTCACAGCTTCCTTTCCTGCCATTGAAAATCTGATTGATGGTTGAGCTCCAACGGTAGTTCTTGGTGCAAAAAAATTGCTTCCATCTTCAGTTGATTTTCTTTTGATCCCACTTTGACTAGAACTGATGGCTGCAGATTGAGTAATATGTTGTACTGGAGGTTGCACTTCTGATGAGGCAACATTATCTTCTAAAACTTGCTTGTCTGTCAAGTCATTTTGACCCTTATTTTTCTTCTCATCAATTTCTTTCAAATTTTGTTGCATCTTGTATCGAACATCATAAGGCACTTTCTTACATCCTACTGCATCTCCCTTTTTTCCAGCAAGATGTTGTTTTATTCTATGTATTCCTCCACCCTTAAATTCTTTCTCACAATACATGCATTTCCAAAATTTTCTCCCCTTTGGAACATTCATCTCAATGCAATAATCCCAAGCAGGATCTGCTCTTGCCCGGACAGATTGGGTAGATGGTGTAGCTGGTGTAGATGCAATTGATTGTTGTACAGATGAAGAGGATGTAGCCATTGTAATGTAATCTGTTACAAAAAATTATTTGCCTTCTATACCATTACAAATAACCAGGACAAATAACTAGCAAATAAACAGCAAATATCAGATGAATCAAAACTTAAATCACTCTTAAATATAAGAAAATTCAATCAACAGGGATCTCCTATGTGAATATGTGATTAATCAAAACTTAAATCACTCTTAAAATCCAATACCCAGAACTTAAATCACTCTGAAAATCCATAAACCATAAATGATATACATATCATCAAACCACAGAAAATGCATCTGATTGAAAGATTCAATCATGCTGTCTTGTATTCGTCACAGGAATCCAGACTTGGAAATTAAAAAACATTAGAATAAGTCACAAAGACACATAAACCAAATAGACCACCCAGACCGAGATCTCAAGCGTGCCACACAACTTTCAACCGAGAATGGACTTTAAAGTTTCAAGTTTCAAGTTCAACTCACCTGTTGCTGCAATACCCAGACCGAGAGGACAGCGGCGGCGGCGGAAATAGCAGAGACGACGGCGGAAGAAGCAGGGGAGGTTAGAATGGACTTTAAACTCGCCTCTTCCTTCAAAACCGAGACCAGAGGAAAGCAACGGCGGCGGCAGAAGTAGCAGCGGCGACGGCGAAAGGAGCGGCGACGGCAGAAACAGCGACGACGGCGGAAAAGCAGCGGCGGAGGTGAGACTAGCATAGGGTTCGGCGGAGGTGAAGTCTGAAGGAATGAATGGCTGCGTAAATGAATGGGGTTTTCGAATGGCTAATGTAGTTCAGACTTTAGTGCTTTTTTTTTAAAAATTTCGAATGCAGTTAAAAAAAAAAATTGGGTTGAACCGCCGGTCCACCGGGTGGACCCGGTTTTTCCGGTTTTGTGCCGGTTTTTCCCGGTCCAGTCCGGTCCAACCCAGACTTTGGTTCTTTGGGTTGAACCGGACCGTCTTGCTGTGCGGCTCCCGGCCGGTCCGGTCCGAGTTTTACAACACTGGTTTAGTACAAGACAGAAATAAAACCAAAGCGACATACAATGATAAACGACTACATGAAGACTAAACTACGAAAGGCTAAGAAAGAAGGATACAAAATGACTATAAGCCTAAGAAGACAAAAAACAGTACAGCCAAAACGGAAATCCCTAGGACTAAACGAAAAGGAAAAACAAGCGTAGAAGAGGAAATGTGCCAAAACAGAGCACCAAACGTTGAAGGATCAATCCAGCGAGAGAGGATTAATCAGGATTAACAAAGAACTTGGAGATATGTTTTCTGCGCTTCACCCAATTATATATTACCTTGTTTTTTTTAATATATATTACCGTTGTTTTTTGTAATAATAAATTACTGTTGTGTGGAACAATCGTAAACTAATCAAACCCACGAATGTCAAGGTAATTAATCAATCATGCTCTATTTTGGGGTAAAGTGTGTTTTGAGGCTGATATGCGGAAGGATTGAAGATTCGAGATGTGTATTAACCCTAATGATGTCATGAAAATTGTATTGATCACTACAAGAAAACATTCATTTTCTAACAGAAATCTTCAAAATTTCGTCACTGATCGAGGATTCTGACGGAGTTTGTGACGGAACACATTCCATCACATGTAGCGTCGTCGTAGATATTTTGTGACAGAAAATGTAATCCCTCATAGATTTCGGACGGATTTCTGACAAACTATTTCGTCCCAATCGCTGACGGAAAAATGCCCCTCAAAAATCTGTGACAGAAGTAGTGACGGACATTGCCTTACAAATCTGTGACGGATCAGTGACGATAATAGTCTCTCACAAATCATTGACGGAAGTAGCGACAGGCACTGTCTCACAAGTCTGTGATGGACCAGTGACAATAATCCTCTCTCACAAATCAGTGACGAAATTAGTGACAAACATTCTCTCAAATATTGGCAATCGAAATTGTGACGGACTATTCGTCACAAATTAGTGACGGATTGTTTTGATCATAAATTTGTGACAAGCTTCGGTTGCTCTTGATTCCATCACAAATTTCGCCAGAAATTTAATTTAATTTTTTTTTAAATTTTTGTTGTCTCCTTTTTTAAAAATTTTTATTTTTTTATTTTCTAATCAACTACGAATAAACAAAATACACAGAAATCATATATATAACAAAAGTAGAACATTCATCATTAAAATATCATAATGTTAAATACATCATCGAGCCAATTAAAGTAACAAAATATTAATGAAGTTTATATCAAAAAAGTAGAAAAAAAAAGATAAAGTTTCCTAAGAAATCTAATTAATATCTACATAAATAGTAGTCTTGCATCTTCATCATCAAAGTCTTATTGCTCTTCATCATTTGGATTAATAGGAGTTTGATGAACATTTAATTTTGAATATAAATCTTGGAATCGAGCTTCATAATCCTTTAGAACCGCTTGTATTTGTTCATCCTTTTTAGCCAATAGTTTATCCTTTTTAGCCAACTCCATTTGTAAACTTGACAAACGATGCTCTAAGTCTTGTTGAAATTCAAAAGGTAGCGATGATTGATGTGAACTCCTACTAGAACTGCTACTTTTAATGGTATTTTTCTGTGAGCCTACACTAAATATTCGTCCTTTTTTATTCATACCACCGACAACCTCAATCCAACCTGCATTATCTCGAGAAACCTCATCAACATCATCAGATGAATCTTCTTGAGATATTCGAATGGATCTAAGTCTGATATAGTCAGCCTGAAATAGCAAACTAGATAGATAAGTATAAGAAGAAATATTTCAAATATATGGTAAGCATCAGTCCACACAATCAAAAAGAAACAAAGAAGAAGATTTATATGCTATTAATGTTTCCTTTTAGATGAAACTAATATTTGATCAATCTTGCCTATGTTGGGAAATCACGAGGCAAGCCGCGCAGCGGAAACAGGTATAAATTCAAAAATTTAAAACGTATAACAAAACAAAACAGGCGCACAATGATTTCTTTTCCATGGAATCCGCTATATGGTTCTGTGTCAGTAAAAGGATTAGAGATTTACCCAAATCAATCGGTGACTTTTGTGTCTACGATGCTTAGGAGTCCACTCCAAGTGTGCTCCCTCCGCCGGTGATCCACACGAACAGTTTTGGAGATGCCTAGGTGCTAGCCTCCTTCACTTCTCTAAGTGAACCAGGGACCTCTATCTACGGTGTTCTTCAATTCAAGAACTATTCTTGAATTCCCAAGAACAAGATGGCGCCTATGATCAAGAATCCTATTCTTGATCTCACACAACCTTGCCACACACAAACCCTAAACCTTTTAGGTTTATGCGCCACTTTCTCTCTCTAAGAATTCCCAAGGTTGCGTTTTCTCTCTCCTCACCAAGACTCAAAATCGAATTTTTCTCTTGTGATTAGCTAGGCTAAAGTCGAATTTCCTAGTGTGCAAGAGACTCTTTTAATTTCGACTTATGCCTCCTATTTATAGGGTTTGGGGATTCTGATAATTATAATTAGGGAATCCCTAAATTATAGGATTATCAAATTATAAAATTATGAGATTACAATAATATCACAATTTTAGGACTTGAATTCCTAATTAAAATATTACCTTAATATTTTAATTTGAATTCAAATGCAATCTTGGAGAATCAAATTGGAAGATCAAATCTTCCAAAAGATACCCTAGTCATGCGCCATCCCCATATATAAATTTGTTGGAATTTAATAAATCAAAATAACAATCCTAACTTTTAGGAAGTTATAACTAATTTGTTATTTCCAACAATATTGAATTAAGATATTACCATAATATCTTTAAGTCAATCTTTTGAATTTTGAATTCTAGTCTTTATTGAATTAAAATATTACATTAATATTTAAACCCAATTTGACCTAGAATTCGACTTCCCCTATAATACATGAATTAAAATATTACTTTAATATATTTAATTCAATCATTTGAAATCTAGATCATATCTATTTGAATTTCAAATTTCAAGCCATGACTTTAATTAATAAAACATTTTTATTAATTAAAATAGGCCTATATGAGGCGCCAACCTCAACCCTATTATCCTAATATTAGTGAATTTAATAAATCAATAATTTCCTAACTTTTAGGAACCTTATCCAATTTATTATTCCTAATATTATAAATAGGAATATAATTGTAAATAGCATAATCCAATTATCTATTTAACAATTATCATATATATATATATTTAAATTTGTCCCACAAATCTAAATATCATATATCTGTAGATATTTATTTAAGACAATATTTCATGTCCCAAGACAGTCAATTATGTCTTAAACGGTGTCACCTATGTGACCCACGAATTAACCCTAATTCGTGTCCCGATGTGGCATCTTGATCCTGCTCGTGTGTGACCCAGCAGGCCCCACGTGAAGTTGGCAGCAAGTCATCTCTATGACTTACAAGTCGAGAGCGGACTCTAGCAAGCCATCACGACTACCCAAAACACGTGAGTTATCGTTTATCGCCGAAACGACTTAACCTCAGTACCACCTTGTCTAGATCCCTTTTTGTCCTACGATATTTTGGTCATGGATTAGGCATGGGAAAGTCATCCAAAATCCAAACCTCAACTTTCTCGATTCCTTGAGTAAGTCCCAATTTCTAGTGTGGCCACACATTCCTTGGACAGACTCATCGAGGGGCCCAGTTAAATATCTCCCATCTTTTATGAGGGACAAAATTCCATCTTGGTCAACCATATTCCTCAGCACGGCAATCAACCAAACCCGTACCTAGCCCTTATGGCTACCCTGCTACGGGTAACGTTAGACTAGGCCAAAGTTTGACAACTACAACGCCGGAATGATGAAGACCTCAGGTCTAAGGGCATCGTGACAGGTGTACAGGAGAGACTAGCTAATGACTAAAACCCATGCAGGACTCTCCGGGTCGGTCCAGCAATTTGTAACCCTTTACACAATTGCACCACGACACTCGTTCTAGCATCTAGTGCATGCATCTCTATGCACTGAGGTCATGCCAGTCTTGGTTCATTTCAAGTTCCCACTTGAATGAGCGACCAGAGACAGTTTAGATTAATTATCCCATAATTAATCACGGACTGTTATCATAGTAAACATGCTAATAATATGATAACCATTAATTTATCTCTATAAATTAATCAATATGTTCAAAACATATTTATAAAATGATTGGCCCTAGGGCACAATCTCCATCAGCCTATACATGATATATGTATAATAAAAATGAAATACCTATCATATTATAACCAAATGAAATATCATATTTCTCAAGATTAATAAAGATTAAAGATGTATCTCCCTCAAGTCATCAAATACAATCCTATAAAAAACATGAAATTATATAATAACTATATAATTGAGAGAATTAAGATGCAATGTCAAACTACAAGAAATAATTGATGTTTATGAAAGCAAAAAGAAATGACTAAAAAAATATTATCGAAGTTGGAAGTTTCCTACACATATATAGTACTACTCTCTATTAATAATGGGTCACACGTATACTTAGAGGGTGCAAAAAAAACACTGCTTGGACCTGAACATAGTGATTGTCAAAGCCTAGAAATTCGTCATCCCATCATTGGTTTGTCATCATGTCTTATGATAATAGGCCCAATAATCAGGAGGCCCAAAAGGCTCAACCCAATAGCGTGCAAGCCCAACAGAAGAATCACCCAGGCATGAATGCCTCATACTTCTCCATCAGTTGAGGACGCCAACAATAAGTGATGTGGGCATCCACGTGATAACGGATAAGGAAACATCGACTAATCAATCAAGGATCAATCGAGATCCTCCTAAAGATCCTTTCCCTGATAACGCCTTGACCACTAAGGCATCTTCGTAGGAAAGGAAAGTACGTGGGAGCCAAGGATCACAATCAGATCAGCCAAGATCACAATCAGATCAACCAAAGATCACAATCAGATCAGCCAAGATCACAATCAACCATCCAGGCATTTATGGTGAGATCTCACCAGATTGCCCTCAACTAGTATAAAAGGGAAACCCTTCACACTGGACAAAGGTACGCACTCTGACTAGTCTATTGAGATTATTGCGCTCAACCCTTTACTAACTTAAGCATCGGAGGTGAATCGCAGGGGCCCCCTTGTGTGTTCATTGACTTGCAGGCGACTTCCAACCCAGAGTTGTTGGGAAATCACAGAGGGAGCGCAGCGGAAAAATTAAAAAAAAAAACTTATTAAATATGCTAACTCTGTGATTCCTTCCAGGATCCACTAATTATATTTATACCAGGAAAGTAAAGATGTTTACCTATATTTCAAACGGTGACTTATCGTGTTCGCGAATTTGAGAAGTCCACTCCGAGTGTCCTTCCTCTACCGGTGATCCACACGAGCAGTTTGGCAGATGCCTAGGTGCTAGCCTCCTTCACTTCTTCCCAAGTGAATACGGGAACTCTATCTATGATTCTTGAATGATCAAGAACCGTTCTTGATTCTCAAGATTGATTGGGGAGTACTAATATTATCAGGTGCAGGTCTAACTCTCTTTCTCCAAGAAGAAAATCGACTCACTCTCACAATATTAGGACTTGGCGAATTTTTACTCTCAATACGGCACTAGGCGAAATTCTTAGTCTCACCAAGAATTGGTTGTGTGTTGTGTTTGTGTTAGGCGCCTAGGCCTCTATTTATAGCTTCCTCATTCCCAAATTTAGGGAATCCTAATCCAATTAGTGAATCCCTAAGATCTTGAATATCTTAATATATTTCTGTGTATCTTTTGATTTATAATATCACACTTTAATATTATAATTCAAAATTCAATAGGTGGCAATTTAAATTTGAGACTCAAAATCAAATCTTGAAATCAAAACTTGATTGCTCAAATCCTATTGGTTAGAATGAGTCATGAGAAATTGATTTTATAATTTAAAATATTACTTTAATATTTTATATTATAAATTTTGAATTTGCACATATCTTTTAAAATTAAAGTGCAAGATCAAATCTTGCACTCCAAGAAACAAGTCCATGCGCCATCCTCATGTAGTCCTAGAGGAATTCTATAACAACCCAACTTCTTAGGTAGTTATAACTAACTTTGTTAATTCCTAACAATATTGAATTAAAATATTACTTTAATATCTTTAATTCAAATCCTATATCTTTTCAAAAAGATATTGTTTGAATTCAAAATTCAAACCTTGTTATCTTTATTTAATTAA
>QANZ01017106.1:0-14166 GCA_003254925.1 Chamaecrista fasciculata
ATTTTTAATTTATTTAATTATTAACGGTTCGACCCCGGTTGAACCATTGAACCTTGAACCCCTAGTTCATCCGGTTCAATGGCCGGTTCGGTTTTAATAACCTTGCTTTGGCCAAATATTAACGAAAGATTTTACATGACTAATGACATGTAATGTAAGATTGATATAAAAAGCTAAGAAAGTCAATTCCTAACTTAGATTGATAAACATGATGAAGTCTATAGTTAATTTATAAGGAAACCTACTATATGGTCCCTCTTTTTTTGCTGAGTCAACGATTTTGTCCTTCATTTATTGAAATAGACTACTTAGTCCCTCATTTATCATAATTGTCAACTATTTAGTCCCTCATTTATCATAATCGTCAACTATCAGACGTTAAATGTTTACATGGCACCATTAAATGTCACTATTGTGGCATCCTAACCATCTAAGCCAACCGAACCGGACCAACAAACACAATTAAACTGGCATAAAATAGAGTTAGACCCAAATATTTGTATTACACGGAAAGCTTCCATAAGGCATAAATTATTGAATTATTTTCAAATTTCAAATCATATGTGGTCCCAAATAGTTAAGTATGTGACATTTAATATGTTACATGTGCACTTAACGACCAAGTTATTAGTGTTGGTAACAGAGATAGACTACAAGGATTAACGAGTTGACATTTTTAATTTTCGAGGGACCAAATAGTCTATTTAAAAAATACAGGGACCAAATAGTTGAAACTGTGAAAAAGGAGGGACCAAATAGTAGGTTTCCTCTTAATTTATTGAAAGAAGTTAGTCAAAGGATGAAATTGACCAAAATGTAAAATATTAGGGGCAAAATTGACAACAAAAAAAATTATGGGGCAAAATTAAAAGTTCATATAAAGTTTGAGGACTAAAAGAATATGCTTTTACCAAAAATTTACTTGAAAACCATTGTGCACAACATTACAAAACAGTTTTAGTGCTAACAAATCTAGCTAGTAAATTCTTGAACTGTGAAAACTAAGATTTGTATCTGACTTTTTGTTAAAAAATTTAGAAGAAAGATGAAAATAATCACAATAATGGACATGTTTTATGTTATTTCTATTTTGTCTGTACATTGATCTCAAAACCTATATTGTTTGGACATTATCTTCAAGTATATAGATAATGGAATCGTTGTGTGATTGTATGTTGTAGGCTTCTCAATGTCCTTTTCAAATTGAGTGTTGGTGATGAAAAGGAAGAATTGGATAGAACATAGTGGAAATAGAGTTGGACACCTTCAAATATAGAGACTTGGAAAGTATATGATTCCTAAACTTCACCGAATATTTGCAAATTTGGTAATAGATTTTTTTTTAAAAGAAAAAACGAAATATGAAGATATGATCTATATTTTTATGAGGACGAGATAATTTAAAGATTTTTCACTGGATTCAACTTTCAAACATGGATGATACAATTGAGGTTAGGTGAGTTGAAACATGTAGACATATATAAGACATGATAATATGAAGAATTTCATAAGATATGCTTTCAATGGATAATATATACCTAAGATTATGAATTATATATAGGCATCTCCTTGCAAGCATGTAAGGAAATGCTTTGGCCACGTCACTATTGGCACTTTGAGATGACCCATTTTATTCAACTTTTATAAACAAGAAAAATAAATAATAAAGGTATTGGAAATCCTTTATCACTTTAATCTCTCACTCCCTCACATCACACTTCATATTAGCCAGGCTCTTAAAGGGCTTTGGATTTGATTCAAAATAGAAATTTGTTGATAATTAAAGGTAATTCTATCTCCTTATTTTACAATCTAAGCAAAAATTAATATTTATTTAAGTCAGAAAATCAACAAGGGTGTCATGAGATATTAATTACTTGTAGCGATTATAACATATATATTAGACAAAAGTATTTTTTTAGTCTCTAAATTTTACCTCAACTATTAATTTCATCCTCAATCATTTTTATGGTCAATTTTGTTCTTAATATTTCACATTTTGGTTAATTTTATTTTTTGACTAACTTTTTTAATAAATTAACGACAAACTTTATCCTGTTTTTCAATATGAGTTAAGATTTGAATTTCTTTTTCTATCAATTTACATTACATGTCATTAGCCATGTAGATTCTATCATTAATATTTAGTTAAAATAAGAGCAAAGAATAAAATTGACTAAAATGTGAAATATTAGAGACATAATCAACTATAAAAAAAGATTAGAGAGAAAATTAACAGTTGGTGTAAAATATAAGGACCAAAATGTTGTTTTTGCCTATATATTACTCCAGCTAATCATTGATAATTTTTTTTATTATTATTGAGAGAATCCTAGTTAAAATATATAAAACAAAGTAACTTAAAATTCAAATATTATTGACTCACATTCTTAAAAATATGGATTAAAACATCATATATATATATATATATATATATATGAAAATTTATTATTTGGTCCATAATTTATGAACTGGGTAAACAAATCAATCATTGAATAATTAAAATACACGATTTCATTTTTTAAATATCACAATTATCAATGATTTGATCTTTATAAAAATTTAGTCACTAAAATTGAACTGCTTGAATATTTTTTTGTGTCACTCAATCTATATTTTTTAGTTTTTAAATTTATATTTTTTTACTTTTGAATTTTATTCAAATATCGCATATTTCAATTATTGATAAACTAATTAATTAACTCCATACACATTTAAAGACACAAAAAAAAAATATTTTCGTAATATATATTACTCCCCAAGTCCCTCCCATGATTGAGCGAGATTTAAAAAATGAACGAATGGTAAACATTTAAAGTAAGCTACCAAAATGGAAGAATGATGGCACACCAAACAAATAATTATTTAATTTTGCTTTTGAAAAATGTGACCCTTTTTCATCATTGAGGCTGATTTATTAGGCATTGAGCTCATGAGCTGGCTATAAATAGTAATGGCTTATCTCTCCCATTAATGAACCCTAGAGGGTCCCAATCCAGCAATCCCCATTATATATATATATNTGGTCAGGCTTTAAAAAAAAAAATGCCTTTTGGACTATGAATGAAACAAAGGCTGTCACACAAGAAATGAGACCAAACCAACACTATTATATTCTATACTCTTCAATGCACCAATTCAGGCAACAAACTTTCATTCTGCTCACCATTATTCTATATACATAGTTTTCTCCGATAACAATCCAATCTGCATCTCCTTATTAATTACTTCAATACGGACATGCTTTATAATATATATGTTTTATTTTTTATTTCGTCTTAAGATATGCATGCGTACTTTGATTCATTTTATAACGTAAGTTTGAAAAAAAGCTTTCATTCGAGGAATACAATTTTAAGGTGGGGAAGGAATTGATGAAAAGCACATAGAGAAATATTGAGAGGGTGATGATTAGACGTGGTAGAGGGCATGTCACGTTGTATTTATATGTTAGGCTGCTAGTTCTGATCAAAGCAACTTCCAAGTGAACAACTTCTTCTCCGACAAATATTAAATTAATAAAAAAGATCTTCAAATTATAAATAAACGGTCAAAAATTAAATTAATAGAAAAAACTTCAAATTATAAATAAGGTCAAAGTCTCAAATTGGTCCTTTATGTATGGGATAAATTTCAAATTAGTCCCTTACCTTTCATTTGTTTCAGATCGGATGTTTCCATGATATTTCAAATTGGTCTAAAAAATATTGAATGCAGTTATTTCTCTCTTATTTCAAGATTAAACGTGACAAATCGAGCTACGAATTTATTTTGATAAATATATTGGGACTATTAACAAATGAGGTCAAATCAAATCCCAAAAGTGCGTAACTCATTTTATGGTCAAACAAGTAAATTATTTAATTAAAACATTTTTATTAGTAAAACTCACTGTCATTACTTGGTAATTTACAATAATACACTAGAAAGACACATGAAGGCCCAGAAGGCCCATGAGTTGAGAAATGAAGTCAGGAAGGCCCATCCACGCAGCTCCACTCACTAAATTCCCATCACTGAAACATCGGTCCATTGGGCTAGGTTCCTGCCACGTGGCTCCCGCCAATACCACGTGTAGCTTCGCAACTGGGTGTGCTGTGCATTTCCTTCCCTACAAAAACCAACACACGCTTAAACATAAGAGCTCAAACTCTCATTGTAGTCCTCACATTGTAAGATTAATTTCATTTTCGTCCATAAATTCTATATAGCTTTCAAATATTCTCAGTAATTACACCGCTGGTATAAAATATGATTTTGATTGATCTTTATCAGCTGAACACTTGAGACAATTTATTTATCTTACATATTTATAATAAGTGTGTTATGAGAGAAAGAGAAAAAATATTTCTAAAAAAAAGTAATTATATTTTTATTTCTAATGTATGAATAATTAAGTGGAAAGAATTTTATTTTTTGGGTCAAATATTTCTCTTGTTTTGGGTCAAATGTTGGAAGAAGAATCTAAAAGTCTACTATGAAGTTTGATTGATTGTTCTAGTGAGGTTGGATGTCATTTAGAGATTATCTGATTATACAATGACACGATTCACTAGAGGTCCAAAGTTTCTCCACATTTAAAATTATTATCTTTTTTGTTTCTTATTATGCTAATATTTTGAACAATGTGCTTGATAACCCCTGCTCTCTTATGAGGATGGAGGATGCAAAAAATTTTATAGCCTTGTTAAGTTCAGATACGGGTAGATACAATTGTGGTCTCACTTTGTAGGATATCCACTTTCCGTGTGTCTGAATCGTTGTCTGATTATTCTTTGTGTTTTTCACTGTTTTTTATCACATATTAAAAATCATTTATTAACAAACTAACAATAGAATGATCATATATCTCAATTGTTTAAATAAAAAATAATAATAGAAATTAGACAAAATCACCTTTTCAAAAGATAGAACAAATAAGAAAATTTAAAAAAATTGATGACCAAAACAAAATTCATTCTATAATTTGAAAACTAAAATAAAATTTTGACGACAATAACATATATATATATAAATTAGGTATGAGATGATGAATTACCTTAAGAACATTAGCAGCGGCTAAAATCTGTTGGCCTTGCCCAATGGATGCGACTGGCTTATTAGAGTTCATGAAGTGTTTGACCAACTCAATCACAGAGTCGTTGACTGCCAGATAAGCAGGTGACCTGCCACCTGGGATGACGAGTGCGTCGTACGTGGCAGCGTCCACGTCATCATAATCGGCGTTCACCGGGAAGTCGTATCCCGCCTTCACACTGTAGTTCTGTTCTCCCTCCTTGAAGTCAATAACCACCGTCCGGCAAGTATCGCCGGCTTTCTTCCCCGGCGAAACTGCGTCCACGTGGCATTCCAATGCCTCAAGCGTCTGAAACGGCACCGTCGCCTCGTAATCTTCCATGTAATCCTGCAAAAACAATTGTGAACAATCTCATACATTAATCACATCACAAAACAGAGTCATCATCATTCAATTGATTTAAAATTGGCCAAATTGTACTTTTTGTCCTATATCTTTTGCTCAGATCTTAATTTGGTCCTGTATTTTTTTTTTCATTTTTGGTCTAATTTTTTTTCCTAGGTTTCAATTTGATCTCATATATTTTTTTTTGTTACATTTTGGTAAAAGTATTGCTGGTACCCCCAAAGTATGTAATCATTTTCAGTTGTATCCTCAGTTTTTTTGGGTCAATTGTACTTTCAAAGTATGAGATTAGTTTTAGTTATACCTCCAAAGTTTTTTTAGTCAAGTATACCCAAATATTTCACATTTGAGTCAATTGTACCCCAAATACCCCACAATTTGGGGGTACAGTTAACACCAAAAAGAAAATATTTGGTGTACAATTGATACAAAAAAGAAAATATTGAGAGTATAATTGATTCAAAAATACTTTGGAGGTATAACTGAAACTGACCTATACTTTGGGGATACAATTTACCAAAAAAAAAAAACTTCAAGGGTATAATTTAAAATGACCGCATACTTTGGGGGTAACAATAATACTTTTGCCTTACAATTTTGATCTCATATCTTTTGGTCAGATTACAAATTTAGTCTCGTATCTTTTGATAATATTGCAAAGTTGATCTGACATCTTTGCAGAATTAAAACTTTTTGTAAACCTATGAGACCAAATCTGCAACATAAAAAATATGAGGCCAATTCTGCACCTGAACAAAATACATGAGACCAAAATTGCAAAAAATAATACAGGACCAAATTTAGATATGGAAAAAAAATATAGAACCAAAAGTGCAGTTTAACCTTTAAAATTAAAACTTTGGAACATACTCCACAAAGAAAGAGGATCTTCTTATGGGAGGCACTTGTAATAGTAATGTTGCCTCCTAATGCCTTCACGAGATGCCTAATGTATTCTGGATGGCCTTTGTAAGTGACGGCGGTGATGAGATTCCCGTCGACCACCGTCATGGTTGACGACTTGGCTTCCGGTTCGACCCAGTGGGCGCCGGCGGCGACCAGAACCGGTCGGAGGGTGGGGAACGCCGTAAGCTTGCGGCCGTGGATGGCTCCGGCGGCGGCGAGAATCAACGGTCCGTGACAGAGTGCGGCGATTACTTTACCAGAATTGGCGAAATGAGAGGTTAATTCGACGACGCTTGGGATTAGAGCCAGATATTCCGGTGATCTCGCGCCGGGGATTACTAATCCGTCGTAATTTTGGGGTTCGATTTCGTCCAAGGTTGCGTTGAGGATGAAATTGTGACCCGGCTGCTCTGCACGATTGAACTGAAACCAGTGTGTAGATTATTATATATGAACTGAGTGTGCTCTTCTACAAGCTTAAAACCAAATAACGTCCGTTGTTAATTTGTTGAAAGAAGTTAGTTAAATAATGAAATTAACCAGTGAAATTTTGGAGTCAAAATTGACAAAAAAAATATTATGAACGAAATTGAAAGTTAATATAAAGCTTGAGGACCAAACCACTACTTTTACCTAAGAAATTTAAAACTAAATATAAATTCTCAACATTAAAATTTACATGCAAAGTTTATCACCATAAATGCATAATTTTACAATATTTAATCCGATAATAAACAAAAGCAAAGCTCATCAAACAAAACGTTATATTTTGACTAGAATAAATTATAGACACAGCTTATGTCATATCATGTAACTTTCAATTGATTGGCTAACTAATTTTTTTTTAAAAAAACTAGTTTCATTTTTTATAAAAAAAAAAAAAAACTAGTTTCATGACTTGGAGAGCAATAGGATAGAGAGACCTCATGAATGGAGGTACGGCAGATATCGCCGGCTTTCTTTCCGGGACAAACGGCGTCAACGGTGACGCCGTAGGCTTGCAAAGCTTGGAATGGAACAATCACCTATGATGAACAACAAACTTATTATATATATATATATATGTTATTTAATCTTGGTATTTAAATTCATATACATAGAGAGAAAGCAAGAGTTAACCAAGCCATGAGATGGATATATATACCTCAGAATCTTCCACATAGTCGCCACACAGAAGCAGAACTCTTTTCTTCTGAGCCATGCCTTAATTAGATGCACAAGAAAGAGAAGCAACAATATGGTGTGGTTTTTTTATGAGGAACAATATGACTACTTATAATCATTTGTGTATTGGGATGGAAAAATATATATTAAACAATGGTCAATTCATCAAAATGCCAAGCCGCCATGAGCATAGTGGTTGATTTACGTCACTATTGCAACATCCTTATTATAATTTAGGGTAAATTGCAATTTGGTACCCTGTGGTTAGGGACGGTTCCACTTTGGTACCCTGAAAGAAAAATTTTTGCAGTTTGATGCCCCGTGGTTTGCTCCGTTAGCGAATTGGTCCCCTGTGCTTTATTTCCGTTAGGATTTAACGGTAAATGTAAGTGTGACCACGTTAAAATGTCAAAAACCTCCCAAACAAGTATTCTCTTATGCGTTTAAGTCCTTTCCCTTTCCTTTTCATAAGATTTCTTTTGAATAGGTCCTAATTTAATTACACTTTAATCCCAAAAGTTTATGATCTTTATCAAATCACAAAACAAGCTTGATCTTGAATCCGTTTCGCATAAACCCTAATATCCACGACGACGCCGATCATTTTTTTAGCCACATTTTGTGAGTGTACTTGAATGAAAATTTCAGGTTCTGGTAGTTGAATATGGGGATTTTTTGATAAATCATATATGCTCATTTGTCTTTTGAGGTTCTAAGGACTATTTTGATAAAGATCATAAACTTTTGGGATTAAAGTGTAATTAAATTAGGACCTATTCAGAAGAAATCTTATGAAAAGGAAAGGGAAAGGACTGAAACGCATAAGAGAATACTTGTTGGGAGGTTTTTGACATTTTAACGTGGTCACACTCACATTTACTGTTAAATCCTAACGAAAATAAAGCACATGGGACCAATTCGCTAACGGAGCAAACCACGGGGCACCAAACTGCAAAAATTTTTCTTTCAGGGTACCAAAGTGGAACCGCCCCTAACCACATGGTACCAAATTGCAATTTACCCTATAATTTATGTATCACCAAACTACACTTTTTGGTTCTATAACTTTTATTCAAGTCTTAATCTGCTTCCATATTTGTTTTTGTTGTATTTTTTGTCTTATAAAATTTGATCAGTTGTAGAATTGGCCTCGTATGATTTCATATCTTTACAAAAAATTTCATTGTTAGTCTCACAATGTGCAACATTTGAAAAATATATGAAATCAATTTTGCAACTTGATCAGAATATATGAGACCAATTCTGCAATATGATTCAAAGATATGAAATAAAAATGTAACGCGAGACCAAATTGAGGTCTAACCAAACAATATGCAACCAAAAGTGCAACAAAAAATATTATGGGACCAAATTGAAACCTAAGCAAAAGTTCTGAGACCAAAAATGTACTTTGACCTATAAATTATGTATTGTATATTGAATTTTCCGAATTTTCAATACTGGACTTGGTATTAGGGATTGCATCCTTCATCAAACTACATTTAAAAAATTGAAAAGTTTTTGCCTTTTTATTTTTTTATTTCATCACTTTGAGAAGAAAAGGCAAAATCAGTTTTCACCTCCTTCACATAAATTCTTATAGGTGTATATTCTGATCCTAACATGCGTGCATCCATGGAGTAGATGAGATTATGAGAAAGCCTCAATAGTATGAAAATTTGTTATTTTATTGTACGGCAGCTATAGATTTGTCAGACACGAGGTATATTATATATATCTACCTGACTTACCTCAATCTGGTTCAAAAAATGTAGAATAAATATTTGTATTTTTACTCATTCGGTCATACCTATGAGGCTATGAGTTTGAATATTAATATATTATCATTTGATGATGAACAACACGTACAAGCTTTTTCCTTCTTGGATTTTTAATTGTAAGTTTGTAACTATAGGTTTTGACATTATACATCTAAATTACTAATTTGTGTGAAAAAGAAAAAGAAAGTCTTTAATTAAGATAGAGCTTCTCGTATATTTTAAAGGTTAAATTGTATAGATACTCTCTGAACTTTAGATTGAATGCACATAACATTTTAAGTTTTAAAAATGTACGAAAAGAACTTGCAGATTTTTAATATGCTTTTGAACTTTTACTGACAAACTTTCATGCATCCAGAACCACCAATACAAGCTTAATAGAAAAATAAGATGGGTAAAATACAGGAAAAGTACTTGTGGTTTGGCCTAATCTCACTTTTATGATGTGTGGTTTCAAAAGTTGCACATTAGGTACCTGTGTGTTTCGCCGTTAAACAAAAGCAGTACTTGTGTAATTTTTCGTTAAATTTTTTACGGAAAAAGTAGTACTCGTGGTTTCAAAAGTTGCACATTAGGTACCTGTGATTTTGCTGAAGCTTGAACTACATATTAGCTTCATATTTTGAACATTAAACGATGAAACCCAACACTCTCTTCATCTTCATCTTCATCATCATCTTCTTCCCATAAACTCAACAAACCCTCATTTCTCATACGAATTTCAAATTCCACTCATCAAATTAAATCAGAAATCACACACACACATAGATATACATCATAAATCACCCGAATTATCATCTCCAAATTTCTCGGCGGATTTTGAAGCAATTTCAAAGATTTAGGGTTTCTAATTTGATTTGATGAAATTAGGGTTGTTGAAATAGCAGATCGAAGAGGGTTTCTGTAATACCCCAAGGTACCATGTTAGACATTAGACTTAGCATTTGACTTCAAAGTAAATTGTGTAGTTAATCTAGAAGTCCTTATGAGCTTGTGTTTAAATTTTGAGAGCAACCTGACAAAAAATTTTTATCCGTGTTTCATTTTAATTTTATTATAAGACACTCTTGAGTCAGAAATAATAAATTATAGATATAATATTTTTGAAAGGAAAATATATATTTGGAACCTACTATTTTCAATGAATCCAACAATATAATTTTTTTCAAAAATCTCTATTTCTAATACTTTTGAGTTTTAGGGACTGTTTTGAAAGAATTTAAATGTTTTTGGGCAATACTATGGATCTAGCCTCTTTCTCCTTGCATCAGAATTACTTTTTTGCCCCCCCAAATTTGGCCAAAATAGCAAAACAACCCTTTCTTTAACGGAAAATTACACAAGTACTGCTTCTGTTTAACGGCGAAACACACAGGTACCTTATGTGCAACTTTTGAAACCACACGTCATAAAAGTGAGATTAGGCCAAACCACGGGTACCTTTCCTGTATTTTACCCAAATAAGATTAATGTAGAATGTAGAGAGTGGTAAAAGCAATGATTAATATCAACACTAAAGACGAAATTATATATAGCACCCAAAACAAGCATGCTGTTACTACTGTTTAACAAATAACTCCAGACATGATGAATGAAGTAGCAAGATAGCTTAATTTGTTTGACAAGGTAGCTTAATTTTCATGTTTATTTTTTATATCATCTCATTTTTTTATTTCTGTGATTTAGACATTAGTAATTACATTAATATTGAATTATACTCTTCGTTGTCTTTATATAGGATCAATGGACAAAATTAAGTGATGTTTAGAATTGTGTACTGCACTGCACTGGCCTCTCAACATCTATTTCAATTGATACTGCTATTATTACTGAGTGATGTTTTAGTGATAGCGATTCTGTTTTAGTGACACTAAAGCTAATAATTGACACACTTCAGCTATTGTCCTTTTTGTAGAAAGTAGAAACAATGCAAGTGAATGATGTACATAAAGCAGCTATGTAACAATAATTTGTAAATAGTGTACATTATCATGCATCTTATTCAAGAGTAAGGTTTATAAGAATAAGAAGAGTAATATTGCTGGTTTTTAATTGCTCTGGCTTTTAGTTATTTTTGGTTCTGGTTTTTAGTCATTTAAAAATTATGTTTTTGGTTCTAGTAAATTTAGCCTTGTTCTGGTTTAATTCTGATTTTTGTTATTCTAAATTTAGCCTTTGATTCTTCATAATACAGCTGAATGAGAACTGATTCTCAAGTTGAAGTATTACATAGTATCTTATTCTTTAAGCTTCCTACAAACATAATTGTTGTTTGTTGTTAATGACTTAATGGTGACTGTTGATAATAGGGGAATAGAACTACTATTTTCTTGAAGGTGAAAATATATGTCCTTCCTGTTTGATAAAGAAAGAATGAAGTCAATGCACCTTTCTTTTCACTTTAGTCACCAAACAATTGAGTCCAAAGTTCCAATCTTTTCCCAGAGTAATAATAGCATAGTAAATAAAACCATTGGCTAATGCAATTTCAAGTTGAACTCTTTCCCATGAAAATTTTTTCCCAGGACATAAAAATGGAAAAATTAACTCAGTAAAGAAAGTCTCAAGAAATCTGAAGTAATCTATCCTAGTTAGTCATACTCTCAGTCTCATTAAAGCCTTCAGGACGTTCATCTTGCCTACTGGTCATTGAAGCTGTACTTATTAGAAGTGTGAATCCAGATTTGTGTGTGAATTCTAATATTTCAGTGTTATTGTAGATTTGTAGTATGCTTGATCATTTATTCAACTACTCAAAACCCAGCTAACCTTCCCTATTTCTTTGGCAAAAGTACCATTTTGGTCCCTAAACTTTACACTAATAACGGTCAATTTCATCTCCAATCCTTTGTTGCAGTCGTCAATGTTGTCCCCAATGTTTCACATTTTGATCAATTTTATCTTTTAATTTATTGAAATAAGTTAGTTAAAAGTTAAAATTAACAAAAATATATAACATTGAGGATGAAATTAGTGTTTTATCTCTATCTCTACCTTAACGACAGAAAAAAGGATTGATCAAATTCTATTAAGTCTAACTCATGGAAGATTTTGCAGATGTTGGGATACCGTTGTCATCTGGTGTCACGCTTTTTAGTCTAGGGTGTTGTCCTTTGTGTTTTGCTGAAATTATGTACAAGCACTTATTTATTTCGTTTGTAACCAGCACTAGCACTTATCTACAATGCTAAAAGTGCAATTTTTAGTTTGGTTTGTGAAGTTTGTGTATCAGTTTGGTTTATGCAAAGTCTGGCCATTATAGAAGAAGGTCTTTGTACATCATAATTCAACACAGAAAACCATTTTTTTATGTATCAGTTTGGTTTGTGCATAATCTGTTGAGTAGCATGATTTATTCTTTATGATGATGCCATATGGCAATTACATATACTTTTCTTGACAAGGTTGGAATGTTCAGATTTGTTACTAAAACATGAAATACGTGAAAAGGGGATTTTATTTGTTCTAAAACATGGAAAGCTAGGATGAAATTTCAGCTGTCAATGTCATATTGCATTTTTGGTACTCACCATGATAATGCATAAAAAATAAGACCCCATTGCGCAATTTAATACCAAAATCAGTCATTAAACTCAAAAATCATAATTAAACATAAAAACACGAGTATTTGATTGAACATCATAATTAAACAGCAAAAAAACTCCAAAAGCTTTGCCTCTGACCAGGGCTGTACGAAGGTTAAAAAAAAGTGTAAGAATATATATATAGAGAACAATTAGTGTAGTATATCATTATCAATCATCCACGATGGATAGCAACAGAAAATATCTTACAGTTAAAATTACTAATCCTCATCACTGTCATAATTCTGACACAATGATTGTAGACTGTTAGTAGTGGTAGTTCCAATGTTTTCCTCTACTTTTTTCTTCTGTTCTGATTCAGAAGCACTTTTAACATCAGAGGCTACTGCTTTCTTAACAACGTTAATCTTCACCATCAGAGCATCAGTTGCTTTGCCTGGAGGCTCCTCCCACATTTTTTTCTCTTCTTCATATCATTGTTGGATGATTCACCATTTCCATTTGAATGTTGATACACATATTCATTAGTTTCAATATCTTTATCACCAACTCTTTTTACATACACGCGTGAACGCTTCATCTTCTTCTTTTAGCTTCTTCTCATGGTTCGCTAATGTCCGTTGCAAGGCTTCGAGCATTGCTTCGACAGAGACAGTTGCATGCCTAGACTTCATTGACTTCATCTCATCAAGTGTGGCAAGTATGTCCATCTCTCTTTTAGAGTCCAAGGTTTTGTTTTCCAAAGATTTCATAGCGTCACCCATCTCTTCTTGTTGCCCCAAATTCTGCCCCAAATTCTACAACATAATCTGAATTTTGAGAGTCGGTCTTGATAGTAAGTTCAGCTGAGCACTTGGTGAATTTAAAATAAAACCTGAATATTTGAATTCTAAGATAAGTCTCGCCAATAACATCTTCCTTTCGGGAATTGAACTTTGTGTCTTTGTAGATATAATTTCCACAAGTATTGCATCTGATGCTCGTGGGAAGCATCAAACTAACATTGATCTGTTGGTTCTTGGGTCTTCGAACCCTAGGCAACTTTGAGGGATCGAAATCCTGTGGATAATGCTTGTTCAATACCTTTCTTTCTCCCATATTTCTTGTTCTTCTTCTACTTCAGAATTCAGTCAGATTCCTTCTATCAACTTCTTTTTCTTCTCCTTCGTTTATGTTTTCAAAAATAATATGTAACTAACCTGACTATGATACTATGCTAATTTCGATGATACTCTCTTTGTGAATCAAAATCGCCTACCTCATTCTCATTATTGTAAAGATATATAAAGGAGCAAAAAGGAAATCTTAAAGATAAGATACGGTATTTGGCAAAAAAAAAAAAAAAAAA
>QANZ01017106.1:14181-28241 GCA_003254925.1 Chamaecrista fasciculata
AATAAAAAAAAAAAAAAAAAAAAAAATAGGCCAAAGTCCTATTTTGGTCCCCCAGTTATGCTCAGTGTTCCAAATTGGTCCCCCAGTTATGCAAAACTTGACAAAGTTGGTCCCTTTAACAGTTTTCATCCATTTTTCTGTTAAAAAAAAGACAAAATTGATTTTTAACTCCTAAAAGTTTAAATGTTTGCATTAAGGACCTTTTCCTCTATAATAGAACCTTAATGTAAGAAAGAAGAAATAAATGGGAGTTTTAGTCCTATTATAGAGAAAAAGGTCCTGGATGCAAAAAATTTAAACTTTTAGGAGTTAAAAATTAATTTTGTCTTTTTTTAACAGAAAAATGGATGGAAACTGTTAGAGGGACCAACTTTGTCAAGTTTTGCATAATTGGGGGACCAATATGGAACGAAAAATAACTGGGGGACCAATTTGGAACACTGAACATAACTGAGGGACCAAAATAGGACTTTGGCCTATAATAAAATGATCTTTGAGAATTTGAGAGATATTAGTAAAATTGGGATGTGAAATCATTTTAAGTGCTATGTAATGATTGTGGTTGATTGAAATAATTGTATTGATATTTTATTAAAGTTGTATAATGATAAAATGGTAATTGAAAATAAAAGATATTTGAGGATATTGAAATTTTATTTTGGTGGATGTGGTTTTTATAAAATAATATGATATTGAAATTGTCTGGAAATTTATGGTATTGGAGAATTTGATAATGGAGGTTGGATTCACTCTATGATATTGAAGGTGTGATAGAGGGACCGGAATGGAATTTTTGAGTATTGAATTGTAAACGTATTTGGATTGGGTTATATATTTTTTCTCATGACTAATTTTGAATTTTATTTTTATTTTTTATACCACAAAAAACATTATTTATATATATACTAGAGAAGGACCAAAATGTATATTTTTGGGTTCTAAATTATATATTTATTTTCATTGCTGTTTTCAAATTTTTATATTACAAAATAATTCAATGAGGGAAATAATAAAATTTTAATAGCACCAATGAGGGAAAAAAAAGAGAAAACCTACTATTTGGTTCTTAATTTTTTATCGAGTCAACTAATTAATCCCTTAATAATCAATATACACGATTTAGTCTTTAAAATATTTCAATTATTAACTATTTGGTTCCTAGTGATGATTTGGTCCCTAAATTTAAACTAATTTTATACTTTTTAGTCCCTGAATTTGTATTAAATTAATATTATTTAGTCAATAACTTTGAACTAATTTTATACTTTTTGGTCCACAAACTTGTACTATATTAATACTATTTAGTCTCTTAATTTGAACTTATTTTATATTTTTTGGTCCCTAAATTTGACCCAGTGATTAAATTGTTAATAATTACAACAATTTAAGGACTAAGTAGTATATTTTTATTATTCAATAACTGATTGGTTATTCCGATATAAATTCAATAACCAAATAATTCATTTTTCAAAAGAAATTATCCATGATTAGGGGTATAATAGCAAATTAGCAATTTTAGTAAAAAGTTCTAAAATCAAACTCATAATTCTCTAACGCTACCCATCTCTCAATTCCTGATCCAAACCCTAACCCCCGCCGAAAACGCCGCGAGAGAAGTCGGAAAACGCCGCTTGTCGTCGTCGTCGTTTGTGCTCGTGGAGGGTGGAGTGGCTAGTCTCGTCGTCTCTGCTTCTTTCAGGTTTTGCTTCCTTCTTTTGAAATTTTCGTCTTCGTGTATTTGTGAATTCGTCTGCGTTTTGTGGTGGTCCTTTTTCTTCACACATCCTAACTGCACTCACATATACAATTATACATAATTAACTTAATGGTTGTATCATCTTGTGATTGGATTGAAGACATTGACATCTTGCTGCCCGTTTCCACAAATCCGTTTGTCAGTCTCTTTTATGATAGAAATTTGCATCTATTTGAATTAAGTACTGTAATTTGTTCTCTCTTATGGATAAGTTAATGTGCTTTTAGTCGTTCTCTGTTCAGGAGATATTCAAAATTAGAGGGGAATGGAATTGATGAGAAATTTTTGGGACACTTGTAATTTAAAATACTATCACCATATACTCTTTCTTCAATTTCTGGAGAGAATGATTCTTATGAAATTTAGATGAAGTAACAACATATATAGGCTGATGAATTTTGATGAAGTGATCTATATTTCATTGGTGATGATTGTGAAACGATCACAAGGGCAATTTTAGAAAATAAATTTGTAAACAACTTGCTCTTTTGAAGTAGAAAAGATTTATGCTCATATAGTTCTTCTGGTCCACCTGAGTGAAGTTTTCATCCTCTATTAGTCGTTTATATTTCAATACATGTTTAATAAGATTTGCAATTCATTGCAGTGTAGTTTGGCTCAATTGAGGTTTAAATCGCTATTGAGGGCTGTAGAAAATTTTTAAAACTATGGCGGCTTTGAAAGAACTTCTCCCCCCTGCGAAATCAACTTCAACCACGTATTACGACCACAGTAGTGATCCATGGTTCAAGCAGAGATTCAGCACATCTGAAGCTGAAAAATCCACTGTGGTTCAGCTTAAGCCTGTGCCACCTTATTTGAAGCGTGCAGGTTTTGTTCCTCGGAAGGTAGAGGATTTTGGGGATGGTGGAGCATTTCCTGAGATCCATGTAGCTCAATACCCCCTTCACATGGGTAGGGACAAATCATCAAAACCAGGGTCAAAAATTCTTCCTGTGACAGTTGATGCCCATGGAAATGTAGCATATGATGCAATAGTGAAGCAGAATGAGAATGCTAAAAAAATAGTTTACTCACAGCAGAAAGATCTTATACCAAAATTTTTGAAAGATGATGAAGAAGATAAAATGGATGATGAGGAGATGCAAGATGAGATTGAAGAAACTACACAAGAAACCAAAGCTGCACTTGAGAAGATTGTTAACGTGAGATTGAGTGCAGCACAGCCAAAAAATGTGCCCAAACAGTCATCTGATGCAAAGTTTATTAAATATAAACCTTCACAACAATCTGCTGCTTTCAATTCTGGGGCAAAAGAGAGGATTATAAGGATGGTTGAAATGCCTGTGGATCCATTGGAGCCTCCCAAGTTTAAGCATAAGCGAGTTCCAAAGGCTTCTGGTTCCCCTCCTGTACCAGTTATGCATTCTCCTCCAAGGCCTGTTACTGTTAAAGATCAACAGGATTGGAAGATACCCCCTTGTATTTCAAATTGGAAGAACCCAAAAGGTTACACAATCCCACTTGACAAGCGACTAGCAGCTGATGGGAGAGGCCTTCAGGAAGTTCAAATTAATGATAATTTCGCAAAGCTTTCCGAGGCATTGTATGTTGCAGAGCAAAAGGCTAGAGAAGCTGTTGCCATGAGGTCCAAGGTTCAAAAGGAGATGCTTCTGAAGGAGAAGGAAAGGAAAGAGCAGGAGCTAAGGGCTTTGGCTCAGAAAGCCCGTTCAGAGAGAACTGGTGTGGCACCTCCAGCTACTGTTCCCATGCCTTCGGAGAAGAACAGCATTGAAGATGCTGATATGAGAGGTGATTATGACCATCCACGGGAAAGAGAGAAGAATTTCCCTAAAGAGACAAGGGAGGAAAGAGAGGAACGACTGCAACGAGAGAAAATTCGTGAGGAACGACGGAGAGAGAGGGAGAGAGAGAGGAGGTTAGAGGCTAAGGATGCTGCGATGGGAAAGAAAAGTAAGATTACGAGAGATAGGGATCGTGATGTTAGTGAGAAAGTTGCTCTTGGCATGGCTTCTACAAAAACAGGAACAGAAGTTATGTACGATGAAAGGCTATTCAACCAGGATAAGGGAATGTCATCTGGGTTTGCCACTGATGACCAATATAATGTGTATGATAAAGGCTTGTTTACTGCTCAGCCAACACTCTCAACCCTGTACAGGCCAAAGAAAGATGTTGATTCTGAAGCTTATGGAGGTGCTGGTGAGCAATTGGAAAAGATTATGAAGACCGATCGCTTTAAGCCTGACAGAGGATTTGTTGGCACTTCTGAAAGGACAGGTCCAAGGGATAGGCCAGTTGAATTTGAGAATGAAGAAGCTGATCCATTTGGTCTTGATCAGTTCTTGACAGAAGTGAAGAAGGGTAAGAAAGCTATGGAAAAAGTTGGTAGTGGAGGAACCATGAGAGCAAGTGGTGGATCTTCAACGCGGGATGGTCACGAAGGAGCATCTGGTAGGACTCGCATTGGATTTGAAAGAGGGCATTAAGTTGCCTGTTGTTATTTGATGCATATCATCCACTACTCACGCTGAATGCTGTCCATTTTTATTCTGGTAGCATGTTGAACGAAAGCTGCTGGTCTTTGAAACTCTTCTTTGTTAACCTCTTCTTGAAGGTCAAAAGAATTACTATTCTCGAATCTTGTTTGTACTTTGTAGCCTCTGTCTGTTTATGAGTGATATTGCAGACTGCTTGTGATATAACTGGAAGGAATAAATGGCTGTTGAAATCAAGTTGTAAGAATCACGATCTATCTATCACATTGTGCACTGCAGTTATCAAATTGCATATTTCTACTCCCATTTAGTTTTCTTTTATTTGTATTTTTTTTTTTACAATTACACCACTACTTGTGATTCTTCTACTAAACTAGCAAAGATGATGTGAATATAGTTTAATATGATGTTTCCAAGCTCAGACTCAGAGGGTCCTTAATGCTAGTACAGGATATATTCATTTTGTCATTTGTCAATACGTTTGAGAAGATGTCTTGATTCAATTCAATGCTTTTTCCCACTGTCTCTTGGTACAGAAAAATGCATGGAAATGTTTCAAAACATGTAAGTAGTAACCTTTTAAATTATAATAAATTATAAATTAATGAATAAAAAATCAAAAGATTAATATAACACTTTCCATAATTCCATATATTATAATCAAAGGATTAAATTAATAATAGTTTATTCATTAAGTAATTTAATCATACCGCCAACAAAAATGAAGGCAAATAATAGTTTATGCTTTGTTAGTTGTTTTGTCCGATTTTTTTTTTTTTGGTTAAACTATGAGTTTCCTCCGTCTATTCGTGTGACGGTTTAGACGAAGACTAATCCCATTCGGGTCTTAGAGACGAAACGGTCAAAATTTTTTCAACAATGTCTACTCTAGGAATCGAACCTTGTCCAATTCTTTTTGTTTCGTTCACTGACAACTTTTTGCATAGTGGATACTACAAATTTCTTGATTGACAAACTCTTCCTATGGATTCTCATCAATGACGTTCTAAAAAACTCTATAATCTAAAAATCATTAATAACCCTCTCTGTCCCCTCTTTGTTTCGAACTTGTCCTAAATCCATAGAAATCTGGAACTCTGTAAATCCACCTCAATTATTTTTCTCATAATAACTTCAAAAACTGGATTACTAAAAATTGCAATTCAAAAAAAGTACTCTTTTAAATTCAAACTGGAGTTCTATTTTTACTTATACTCTCAAAGAAATTTGGCTTAGCATAAATGATCTCATCTTTAACAAAATTCAACTTCTGAAAAAATCAATCATTCTAGTCTCTTTAAAACTTATGAATTCTTATCTAAAATGTATAAAAAAAATACAGTGAACACAATGGAGAGGATCAAGATCCCCAACTCATACTCCCACTCCACTCTCAAACACTCTCCACGTAGCTATGTAACTGTAAGTTTTATATCATACAAGTAGTCAATGTACCTATATATAAAAACCAGACAATATCTCTTGATACACTAATTTTCTTGAAGGCGTAGAGATGTTGGTTTAGTATTTGAGCAGGAAGATTCACTTGATCAAAGTCTAGTCGGATACTGTGACTCAGACTATGCGGGAGATTTGGATAAGCGACGATCTACAACTGGCTACTTGTTCACGTTAGCAAAGGCGCCAGTTAGTTGGAAGTCTACCTTACAGTCAACGGTGGCTTTGTCAACAACAGAGGCAGAGTATATGGCAGTTACAGAAGCTGTCAAGGAGGCTATTTGGCTTCAAGGATTGCTGGGAGATTTGGGAGTTGGTCAAAGGCACATTACAGCATACTATGACAGTTAGAGTGCTATTCATTTAGCTAAGAATCAAGTCATTCATGCAAGAACGAAGCACATTGATGTTCGTTATCATTTTGTACGAGAAATTCTTGAGGAAGGTGAGATACTTCTCATGAAGATATGCACTACGGAGAATCCCGCAGATATGATGACTAAGGTGGTGACAGCAACCAAGTTTAAACATTGTTTAGACTTGGTCAATATCCTACACATTTGATTTGGCGCCAAGAGGCGCATTTGGAGGTAGCATTGCATTTGTTGAGAAGACGAAATTTGGAAGGACTTCCAAATAATCCTAGGTGGAGATTTGTAGACATTAAGGCTTATTTAGAAGTCCCTAACGAGTGGGTAGCCAACGAGAAGACATCAAAAGGCACAAGATAGCCCTTGCGCCGTCATGTGGGCCGCCGGCCCAAAATTAGGTCTTCCCGCGGCGCACGTATCTGAGAGGTGTATGACAAACCCATTCTTACATCTTTGGGCTAAGGCTCAAGGAGTAAAACACTATAATTCACCCTTCTAAACTAACTTTTGTTTAAATTAATCATATATGCTGACACGAAATATGGAATGTTGGCTCTACCTGGTCTTATGATTTGCACAATTTCATTTGGATACAGCCTTCTCCAGCAGCCTGCTAGCCCCTGATTTTGATCCTTTTATTGTTTGATTTCTATACTTTGGATCGTTGGTTTTGTTATGTAATCGTTTAGTGTATAGTGAATGAGTGTGAATCAAATTAAGGCAAGAGAGTCTCCTTGTATTATAGTTATCTGTGTATTTTCAAATAGGAAAAGAACAAGCTGGAAATTCAGTCCAGTGGATTGAATATAGATAAATGGATCATTGTGTTTATGATATTGATTGCCAGAATGTTAAAAACTTAAAATCATGAAAGGCCCAGGTTCATTTTAGTCACAATATGCTGGTACTCTAGTGACCATCATATTTAGGGAGCAAAAATATACTGTCTAAGTTATTTCTGAGATGCAACAGACTAACTTATATTCATAGTAGTTCTTTTATACATTACAATAGACACTTACACTTCTGTTTCTGACCATATCAAACTAATAAAACACAAGAGGCTGTTATTATGCTCTAGAAGCACATGAGACACTTGAGTTACAGGTATTAGATACTATTATTAAGTGCTGTTTTAGGCATGGAAAGCAGGAATGTCAATGGCTTTGGTGGTGGTGGTAGGGTTGATTGCTGGAGCATCAAACTTGCTGAAAAGCTTGTAGGAGGAGATGAAGAGAGTAGCACATAGCAAAGCATGGCGAGAAAGATCCACTTGCTGAGCACCATATTGTGGCAGAATCTCCATTCTTGGCCTGATACAGCGCCCAGAACTATGTAGGTTAGCACCTATACCACAAAACACAAACAAATTATTCTCTTTTCTTTGCTTAACCCTTCTTGGTAACTTTGTTCAGAGGTTGATAATGGTGGGTATCATACTTGTATGATAAAGTATTCAACATTCATAAGTGTCAGTGTCAGTGTCAGCTTAACATGTATTAGTTATTAGATTCAGTCATAATAGGTGTGTTGAAAAGGGAAAAAGGAAAAAAAAATCCATTCTTAATCATAACTTACGATAAATTTGTGATTGATTTTTATCTCTAATTTGTGACTAAGAATTAAAATTTTTCTTTTTGTCTTTGTCAACTCATTTATTAAGATATATATGAGAGAGACATGATTCATCTCAACTATTTAGGTTATAAATTCGATTAATCATATTTGGGGACTAAAACAGAACAAATGTGAAAATTTAAGGACCAAAACGAAATAAAAATGGTTTTAGAACCAAAATAAAATTTATCCATAGTTTGAAGACCAAAAATGAGATTTTAACCTTTTTTTCAAAATAGATTGAAAACAAAATTTTAAAGTGATGTTCACATAACCAAATTTTTAATAGCACAAATGAATCGACCAAAAAAAATATTTCACAAATGAGAAAAATAAATTAACCAGAAGGCTTCCATTGAAACATTTTAAAACTGCAATTAGAAAATTAAAAACCTATAAGATTTAATGAGAGAATTTTTTTTTTAAAGAAAAAGTTAATCTAGTCAACATTTGGCACTCTGCCTTGGAGAAGAAGCTGGAGAATGGACCAGAACATAGTATTTTTCACTATTTTGAAAAATAGAGACAAAAGAAACTGTTTGCTTCAAAGTTCAGACAGACATTAATAAATTAGTTGGCCCAAAAAAAAGACATTAATAAATGAGGAAACCTACTATTTGGTCCCTACTTTTTTACTATGTCAACGTTTTGGTCCCTCATTAATGAGAAAAAAAAAAAAAAAAAAAAAACNCCAAGTGGGCATGGCTCGCAAGAAGTAAAACCCTTTCATTTCCCGTTTTTCAATTTCTGTCTGCTAATTATTATTATTATTATTATTATTATTATTATTATTATTCCCATGATGGTTTTGCCTACAAGGTGTTCGATGAAATTCTTCGCAGGTACCAAGTGTTCTATCCTACCCTTTATGCTTCCGAATCCGAAAACAAAGATGCCAGGCTCTTTAACTGCGTTCAGGTCTCGTTTCCACTACAATCCTTTGATTTTTGTTTTTCTTCTTTTTGATTATGTGATTTTTCATAGATTCTTCTCGTTTTGTGCGTCTCTGACTGCAGAGAGGGCACCAAAATTCTCTGGAGCTGATGCCTATGTTCTTCATGCTGATGATTTTGGGAGGTCTAAAGCATCCCTGTATTTCAACTTCGCTTGGATTTCTTTACATTGTTGCTCGATATTTCTATTTCACTGGTTATTCCACCGGCGAACCCCAGAACCGTAATACCATCGGGTTTGATCCGTCTACTTTTCTGTTCTCAATTTTATTTTTTCTATGCAAAATAATGTTATGAAACTGTTTAAATTGTGGGTAAAACATACTTTTGATAATGAAATTGCTGATTGATCTTAAGAAGTTAAATGGTAATAAAGTAAGTTGAATGAGTCACCTTACATCACATATGACAAGATGATTTTGGGCTAAGACTCGAGGAGTAAAACGCTATAATTCACCCTTAAATTTTATTAATTATAATTGTTTGATTCTTCTAAACTAACTTTTGTTTAAATTAATCATATATGCTGACAGGAAATATGGAATGTTGGCTCTACTTGGTCTTATGATTTGCACAATTTCATTTGGATACAGTCTTCTCCAGCAGCCTGCTAGCCCCTGACTTTGATCCTTTTATTGTTAGATTTCTATACTTTGGATCGTTGGTTTTGTTATGTAATCGTTTAGTGTCTAGTGAATCAAATTAAGGCAAGAGTGTCTCCTTGTATTATAGTTATCAGTGTATTTTCAAATAGGAAAAGAACAAGCTGGAAATTTAATCCAGTGGATTGAATATGGATAATGGATCGTTGTGTTTATGATATTGACTGCTGTTCAATCCGGAAAAAAAAATAAAGAGAGATATTTTGTTGGACTTCAATCACTCATCTTGGTTTACTCTCTATCTGGTTTTAAATTGGGTGGAGTTTACTTATTTTTTAGAAGCGCTTGTTAGTTAACTTGGCTCCCTTTGACTCTTCTTTAGCTATGAGAATGGCATACTATACAGTAACCTCTTAGCTGTTTGTTCCAAAAAAAAAAATTTGAGTACTTTCAATGGTTAATAAGTACAGCAAACCTGCTAATTTCAACTTACATGCTGCTAATTGAATCAGATCTGGAGAAATAAAATTATGGTGGCATTGCCAATAATGCCAGAATGTTAAAAACTAAAAATCATGCATAGGTTCATTTTAGGCATAATATGCTGGTACTCTAGTGACCATCATATTTAGTTATATCTCCTGACTCCTGAGAACCAAATAGATACTGTCTAAGTTATTTCTGAGATGCAACAGAATAATTTTTATTCATAGCAGTTCTTTTATACATTACAATAGACACTTACACTTCTGTTTCTGACCATATCAAACTAATAAAACACAAGACTGTTATTATGCTCTAGAAGCACATGAGACACTTGAGTTACAGGTATTAGATACGCTATTATTAAGTGCTGTTTTAGGCATGGAAAGCAGGAATGTCAATGGCTTTGGTGGTGGTGGTAGGATTGATTGCTGGAGCATCAAACTTGCTGAAAAGCTTGTAGGAGGAGATGACTGAAAGTAGCACATAGCAAAGCACGGCGAGGAAGGTGATAGCAACCGATGCTGTTGCCTTGTGACAGAATCGACCAAAAGATCCACATGCTGAGCTCCATGTTGTGGCAGAATCTCCATTCTTGGCCAGATACAGCACCTCCATTGACACAGACCCAGCACCCAGAATTATGTAGGTTAGCACCTATACCACCAAACACAAACAAGTTATTCTCTTCTCTTCGCTTAACCCTTCTCGGTAACTTTGTTCAGAGGTTGATAATGGTGGGTATGATACTTACATGATAAAGTATTTAACATTCATAAGTGTCAGTGTCATGTAATGCTTAACATGTACTAGTCATAGATTCAGTAAACATATAGCTTTGATAATCGAAAGATACACAAGATGACAACTTAATCGTTGAAATTTTAGTTTACAAACTCTAATCACATTGTGGAGGCAATACAAGTTAATCCCTTAAACATAGACTAATTTGCAGGGACAAAACGCCTAAAATGCTTTGGTTACACACGTTTATTAGGTTATTAACTGGTGTATCTTTCATATACCAATTTATATGTTAGCTCTATTAGATATGATGCTCTGTATTTCAAATATTGGTGCATCATATGTTTTTGTTCCTCCCGGTCCTTCTTCACAAATTCTGAAAGTATGAACTGAAATGATCTATTCAAAGCTAATAGACAGAGAAAGGAAAAGATGAAATGACCTGGTCAAAAAAAAAGAAAGTCCAAGCTCGTGACATGGTGGAAGAACGAGGCATAGCAACAATGACAGCAGAAAGCAGCGAGTAACCTGCACAAATGCCATTGGCATGCACCAGGTACCTACATCATACAAACAAAACCAAACCTTGTTTCATTCATCACTTTCATATCTCATATAAATCTCAAAGATCAAGCAAATTAGAATTCTAACTACACTTTTTGCTTCTAGAGAAAGTCAATCATTTCACTTTAGTTGTTTGGCATGCTAGTTATACTTTCTGGTATATACATACATACATACAAATGGGAAGAGAAGAAATACATACTTTCTGGTATATACTTTCTCAAAGATCTTGTTTGGCATGCTGGTTATACTTTCTGGTATATACATACATATGAAAAGCTAAAGAGAGAAGAATAAGAGATATGGAGATAGATAGATATACTTGAAGGCACCAAGGTCGGTGTATGAAACAGAACCATAGTCGTTATCTTGAGAGTTTTTGAGCATGAGAACAAGAGCTGCAACACAGAGGCCAATGGGAAGGAGACGGAGTAAGGTTTCAGAAGTACGAAGGGCAGTGGATGAATCTCCATTATCTTCATCATACTGATGAGCTCTAGCAGATCTTGGCTCTGCAACCCCACTTGCTTTCTCCATCATAGAGCTGTACTGTTAAATTGGTATGTGTGTGTGTGTTTCTGTGTGTGTGGTGATCAATTGAAGTAGAAAAAGGAGGAGGAGGTGATAGTGAAGGTGAGATACATATACAAGTATATAAGCAGAAGCAGAAGCAGAAGTGATGGGTAAGAAGCAAGAAAAAGAAAAAGAAAGGTGTGGAATTGAATTAGATTTGAAAGGACTGAAGAGGCAGGTGAGGTGATTGATGCAGCATTCAATGCCATAAAGGCATAGCCACGCATTCCCAAGGCCATTAGATAGAGTTTCTTTCTTTCTTTCTTTTCCTGCCTTCCTTCCCATACTTCAAATATTAATACTTCTGTACCACAGTCATAGTAGGCAACTCATAGTCTAGACTCTAGAAGAAAGAAAAGGAAAAAGTATACTGTTTAAATTATTTTTAAACGGCAAAAAGCTTTAAATTTTACATAAATTTTTTATTTTGTTTTTTTAATTTCTTTTTGCATTCAACTTTATCTTTAATGTTTTATATTTTGATTAATTTTTTTCTCTTAAATTAGTTAAATATTAATGACACAATCTACATACTAATGAAATGTAATGTGAAGTTGGCAGGAAAAAACTTAAAATTTAAACTCAAGTTAAAAAACAAGGTATAATATATTGTTAATTTATTGAAAGAAGTTGATTAAAAGATAAAATTAAACAAAATATAAAATATTAAAAATGAAATTAACAGAAAAAAAAATTGAAAACTAAATTGACAATCAATATAAAATTTAAGAACGAAATTAATATTTTTATCTTTTTAAACAGTAAGACTTTGGTTACATTAAATAATGATTAAAACCCATAAAAAAATATTTTAACTTTAATGATTATGTAAAAAAATTATGAATTTTGTAAAGTGTTCAAAAATTCTGTAAACTTTTTATGTTGTTAATTTCACTTATTGTTGCATTTTATATTAATTTATATTATTGTTATAATAAATAGTAGTTAAAAAATTAAAATTTTCTTATTTTTTCCATAAATATTTTAACAAATTAAATAATTTACATAAAATGAAAAGTCTAAAAGATTTTGTCTTCAACTACTTTTTTTACTGTAATTAAGAGTCTTACCTTTAAATAATTTTTAGTTATATGCAAGAATATATATAAAATACTGCAAATTTTATCACTATCACGTGTTCTGGTAACAGGTCTTAATACGTGGTATTAAAATGTGCTTTAAGAAAGTTTGTTAATAATTTTTAAATCATAAGTATGGTAACAAACTGTATGATTTTTTCACTTTATAAAATAAAAGCAGCCTTCTTTTTATAGCCATGTTTTGTTTATTCAACTTGCATCTTCGTTCAGGGCCGTTCTACATGTTTGTCCAATGAACTGAACTGTACATACACAGGTCTGTGACCTATGGGTAAGCATAGCTTGGCTTTGAATTGGTTTTATTTTATTTCTTTTTCAATTAATAAGTTTAAAAATATTTTAAAAGTTTAATCTTTTGTTTCATCATCAAACGCAATCTAGTAAATTTGTTTTTGGCCAAAAGTGGACAATTTCATTGATGACAAAAAAAAAAAATAAAGAGTACAAACACGGAAACACCAATCAGAAACGAAACAACAAATTGAGGAAACTAACCAATTCTAGTATCCTCCAAACAAGCATCAACTAACAAAGCATGAGAGAAAGAGCATGAATTTTTTTTTATATAACTAATTTATCTCATCAATTCTTGTAACGATTTAGGTGAAAATTAATTTTAGTTAGGTGAGAGTGAATAATTAAAATTATTTTAACAATATTGATTACAAGATTGAAATTTAAGTTTCTCAATCTAAGGTACAATTCATTTATCGTTGCACGAAACACTTGTTGATAAAGCAACTTAGATCTTTTATAGTACTATAGGGGTGTAGTACTGAAAGAAAATGAATAAGGTAAAAAGAATAAGTGTCAATAGAATCTACTTTTTCTCTCTACTTGTTCATTTCTCTTTTAGCATTACACCTATAGTACATTATAAATGATCCAAATTGGTTGATAAAAGATCAATATTTGAAAATCAATTCAAAAGATGAAGTTACACCGCAATAAGATAATTTTAATTTAATAATATTGAGTAAAAGGCTTAATATCGTCTAAACTATAAACGAAATATAGTCTTTTTTTATTATTAATGTCTTATATCTTAAAAATTTTAAATTTATGTCAATCATATCTTAAAATTTCTATATTTTTGTCAATTGTACGTTAACAATTTAAACAGATATTATTGATAAAAGAAAAAAAACATGTTATATATATATATATAACTGCAAAAAAGAAAAAGTCAAGGAAACTCGAAAAAAAAAAAAAGGTGAGTGGGATCCACATGAAGGGTGTAAAAAGTTGGAGAAATGACGTGGAGTTGGGAACATGTGCGCCGAAAGGGACGTAGTTTGGGCCGGCAAAAGTTGGACATGGGGGCCCATTATGGGCCCACTCAGGCCCATACTCTTTACC
>QANZ01017106.1:44801-69669 GCA_003254925.1 Chamaecrista fasciculata
ATATATATATATATATATATTGGCCATTAAATGCACAAAAATATCAGTATAGGATATTATCTGGTAATGGTATTCTATTTTTTTTAATACTATTCTAGTGCACGTCACGTTACTCATATTTGTGTTGATCATTATTAGTGAGTTTGAGGAGAAGATAATATTAAAAACCAAATATTATTGGAAAGATAGGACAGAAATAACAACAAATCTCAATTATATATTCAAAACCAAAAGAAAAAGAGCAAAAGTAGATATAAACAAGTCCCAATTATTTAAGAAAAAATATACTATTTCAACTCTAAAGTCATTCTTATATAAATTACAATTGTCATATCTCGGTCAAATTAGGAATGAAAAAAATAAAAAATTAATACAAATTTAGAGACCATAAAGTAATAATTTAGTATAAATTTAGGAACCAAATTGTCACTAAGACCAAATAATTGACAAGTGAAATATTTTAAAGAACAAACAATTTATTTGGGGAAAATACATTTATTTATCCTGAATTATGTGTTTAATTGCAATGTCCCCCCTAATGTTTAAAAAATAACAATTAACCTCCTAATCTATTAATTATGTTGCAATTTACCTTCAGAGTTAGTAACACCATTATCTTTTATATCTTTCAAGTCTCATTGAGCTGTAAAAAGATTTGAAATTAAAATGTATGATATATTTTTAAATTATAAATTTAAATCATAATAAGGGTAATTATATCATTTGATCATTTTATGAAGTATTTATATAAATGACAAGGACTTAAAAGATAGAAAGATGACATTGTTACTAACGATTGGGGGACATTATTACAAAATTAATAGATTAGGGGGTTAATTGCTATTTTTCATAAATTAGGGAGACATTGCAATTGAACACATAGTTCAGAGTGGCTAAATGCAATTTCCTCGATTTATTAATTGACTCAATGTAAATTTAAAGACCAATTAATTACTTGACTCGATGTAAATTTAGAGTGCAAATAAGAAAAAACCTACTATTTGGTCCTTCAATTTACACCAAATTAACTAATCAGTCATTAAATAATAGAAATACACAATTTGATCTCAGAAATATTTATCAACTATTTGATCTTGAATTTTAATTAATTTTATACTTTTTATCCCTAATTTTGTACTTAATTAATATTATTTAATCTTTGAATGTGAACTAACTTTATAATTCAGGAACCAAATTATAACACAATTACAATAATCTAAAATTAATAGTATATTTTAATTATTTAAGAATTAATTAATTAACTTAATATAAATTAAAGGTCCAAATAATAAGTTTTTCAACCAAATAATTAGTTTTCTTGTAATAATGAAAATTGAAATTCCAAAGTTACCCCTACCTTTTTGGGGTATGTTAGGTAATCGTCCCCTGTCCCAATTGCAAGAGGAAATAAAATATTGATGCGCGTATAAATAAATATCTCTCTCTCTCTATATATATATTCGGTGTTCATCTTTGGGCGGTAAGGTATTACATAATCATCTGCAAGGTGTGACGGTAGAAATATCTCTCGTTCTAGAGAGAGAGAGAGAGAGATCGTGTGGATTTGTAATTGTGGGGGTGAGAGAAAGATTTAGAGAGAGGCATTGCCATTGATCTATATGCAAGGGTCGCTCGACTCGTCCATTTTCAGGCGATATTTTGTTGAGTTATCTGATCAAATCATTCTTCCTCATGAGCTTTTCTGATAACCTGCGTTTTTCGTCAAATCTTAGCCGCTTCATTGCCGGCATCCTCATCTTAATTTTCTATCATTCTTTTCAATCTAATTTCTTGATTCCTATACACCCTTTAAAAAAACTTCAATCTAATCGCCGTTGATCCAATTCCAACCCCTCCCTCTTTGTTTACATCTTTCTTCGTTCTACATTCGATCCTCTAAACGCTCTTTTATCTGCCCTTGCTACAACCCCTGTCTGTTTTTCATGGACCCTAAAGATTTATTCTCCACCAATTTGCTAGATGGTTAGTGTTTTCTTGTTTTATCCACTTTTAATTTTCCATTCACGTATAACATTTGAAGGGTTTGATATTTGCCTGTCTTAATTTTCTTTTCTATAATTATATTTATTTTTTTGGATGAAAAGTTTAGATTTGTTCTTCCATAGGTTGATCAGGAACTTGATTGGCGTTGTTTATAGAGTTTAAAGTTTATGTCAATGAAACAGAAATGTTTGATAGTTAGCAACCTTTTGTAAGAATAAATGTCAATTGTCATGTCATATATTGCAATTGTGGTGATAGGACCTTTTTCTAAAATGGTTTCAAAATGATTAAGGTCTTAATCTTGCTACAGGATAGATGTTTGTAACAAAAAGGTTTTGTTTAGAAATAAGTGATTGAGGAATTTTTGTAGTAGCTGTCACTATATATATGTTATTCAAGTGAAAAAAAAAAGTCAGAAAAGAAAGGTTTAAAGCTTGTGCTCTTGCATGAATTATTGCTTGACTCTGATCTTAGTCATGTGTATATGGATTAGGCCTGAAGTAGGGCATTATTGTTATGGCTTGAGCGATTGAGTTTTTTGGCTAGTATAAAAATATAAATCATGGATGCAAAAATTTAATTGATTTTTTTAATGCAAATATTCTGTCCTTTTAGTGTTACGTGTTTATGTCTTTGGAGAAAATAACAAGAGATAAAATTTGATTTGGTATCAAATGAACAGCCACCATTACCTCTCACATTGAGAGGCAACGCATACCTCCTCCTTCAGTTATTGTTATTGGTGCTGGAATATCGGGGATTGCTGCAGCACGAAGTCTCTATGATGCATCATTTAAGGTTTCAGATCATTATTCTCAAGCTTTTTTCTTTGTTTATTGTTTCTAATTTCGTTCACTAAAAAGGGAGATTTTCTATTGCTTTATAATTGAGCTTATTTTCATATTTTGTTCAGGTGACTGTACTGGAGTCTCGGGACAGGCTTGGTGGCCGCATTCACACTGATTACTCATTTGGCTGTCCAGTGGATATGGGAGCCTCATGGTAAGTTCAATATGATTCATTGAAATTGTTTTTGCTGTTTCAATTTGATTTGATATGTTTTCCACGATTAAGATCTTTTGGTGGCTAACTAGTTGGTAGCTAAACCTATCCTTCTCTCCCTTTCTTTCGGTTGGGTATTTTTAAAGTAGGGATACATCCATCACACAGAAAGTGGACAAGGAATTAGATGTTGTTAAATTTGATAATAGGCCTCATGCTTTGACTTTTAATAGGAGTGGACTGAAGTCTGAACATCAAATAAATTCTTCTATTCAGAAAAATGGTCCACAAGAAAATGTTTTACTATTTCTACTTTGTCAATGAAGTGCGACATAGACTTGATAAATTTATTGTTTATTACCTCTTTCTTGATTATTTTCCAGGCTACATGGAGTTTGCAATGAGAATCCCTTGGCTCCATTAATACGTGGTCTTGGACTTTCATTGTATCGTACCAGTGGTGATGACTCTGTCTTGTATGACCATGATTTAGAAAGGTAATAATTTGGATTCAGAAGATAAATTTGTTTATATTTTTTGGACAGAAGTTGGACTTTGATGTCAATTCAAAATCTTACATTGTCGGTCTGTATATTATCATACAGAATGGGTGCCCATCTCACCCCTTGGCTTAATTACCTGATTGGAAAATTTCCATTGAAGTTGATATACAGAGATTAAGGGAATTGCGGGATCAGGGGTTTAATGTGTTGTGTTTGTTGATTGGAGTTTGTAAGAACTTAAGAAATTGAATACAGATGAATTGTTGAATTTTTTAACAAAATATTGCTGGTGACTTCTAAGAAGCAGGAAATAGATATGTAAGTTTACTTTTAACATTCACATGGCCAATTGGAAGAGAAAGGCTTAGAGGATAAGCTTTTACGTGATGTACTCTAGGTTGGGGCTGAAAATAAATTAGATGAGAAGGTTTTGTAGGTGGAAAATACCATATGAATTATGATGGTACTCCTAGATACAGATGACAGAGACTGGGGGAGAGAGATTGTGCACTTGCTTCCATATTTGCTTATAAATATATTATGTTTTTAAAATCATCTATCCTATGATGCTATCTTAGCTCAAGTACCTATTGTTACATACTTCTGCTCGGGTAAAACGTATAATTTTTTTTCCAAATATTTCAATAACTTTTACTTTGGGCATTTTAAATTGTAACCTATAACAGCTGTAAGTTCTGCATTTCTAATAATATATAACTGCATTTGTCTTTCCAGTTATATGCTTTTTAATATAAATGGTCATCAAGTTCCTCAAAAGATAGTCCTGGAAGTTGGAGAGACTTTTAAAAGAATCCTGGTAGAGGTAAGTTTGTTTGCAGCAAATTGTTTGTGGCAGTTTTTTCAATATCGAAAGCAAGTTATGAATATTTAAATCTGGAATTTATTGGCCTCTGTTTACATCTATAGACGGGAAAGGTGAGGGATGAGCATCCTGATGACATGTCTGTTTCCCAAGCAATTTCTATTGTGTTGGATAGACACCCAGAACTAAGGTATTAGATTGATAATAGGCAATTAGTATTACATAACTATATTGAAGCTTTGAAACTTGCAATTTCGGTCTATCTGGGTTTACAACAAAGTTTTCTGCAGACAAGAAGGACTTGCCCATGAAGTGCTGCAATGGTATATTTGCAGAATGGAAGCCTGGTTTGCTGCTGATGCAGATATGATATCACTTAAAACCTGGGACCAGGCAAGTGCCATTATATTAGTTGAATGCTAAATATGCTTCTTGGCTCTAAACTTCTACTCTGATATTTTATTTCCCTTCTTTGATTTTGTTCATAAACTTTGATTTGACACCTAATCCTTGGTTAAATCATTGGTTTACTTTATAAGAAGTCTTTGCTGCACCATATTAACTATGTTTCGGTGGTTTAACTTTATTTCAGTATAAGGCCTTCAATTAATTTATTGCTTGGATTTTAAATGAGCCCAAATTTTGATATTCCAATTTTCCTTTTACTTGTTTTGGTTTTTTGGTCCTTCACATTGGGAGGATTTCCTGACCTCCTTATTTCTAATTTTATTCCTTTTTGATACATTTTCTTCTTTTATACAGAAAAAATCCAGTTCGGTTATTTTTATTTCTTATTTGTATGTAGAAGGTTAATTTAATATTCGATAATACATGTTATTGAGCTTCTCGCTTGTTCTATAGGAGCATGTCCTCTCTGGCGGTCATGGACTTATGGTGCAAGGATATGATCCTGTTATAAAGTCTCTTGCAAAAGATATTGACATACGCTTGAACCACAGGTATTCTTATGCAATTTAATACATGACTTTCTTGCATGATGGTTTTGCCACAGTTTATTACTGTTTGCAATGAAAAGAGAAGAGAAGAAGGAAGAAAGACTATTTTTGACGGCATGTTTGAGCCTGAAAAATATTAATCACAAATAAAATATGTTTATCATGAGGATTAATTTAATTCTGACTTTGACTGTTAGTTGAGTCTAGTCTATCACTTTTATGTGGTGCCTCCCTAAATTTGCTCAGTTTCCTTTATTGAATTTTTCTCCTCGTGATTTTGATCATTTTGTGAAAACTTGCCTTGTAGGGTGACCAAGATATCCAATGGGTACAATAAGGTGATGGTCACACTTGAGGATGGCAGGAACTTTGTTGCTGATGCTGCTATTGTAACAGTTCCTCTTGGAATTCTCAAAGCCAATTTAATTGAATTTGAGCCAAAACTGCCTGATTGGAAGGTTGATGCGATTTCAGATCTTGGTGTGGGCAACGAAAATAAAATTGCCCTCAGATTTGATAGGGTGTTTTGGCCAAATGTGGAGCTCTTGGGCGTTGTTGCACCTAGTTCTTATGCCTGTGGCTATTTTCTCAATCTCCATAAAGCAACAGGCCATCCAGTTCTTGTGTATATGGCAGCTGGCAGGTTTGCTTATGACCTCGAGAAGCTATCTGATGAGGAAGCTGCAAACTTCGTTATGCTACAGCTCAAAAAGATGTTTCCTGAAGCTGCTGAGCCAGTAAGTGCTGCTCTCATGTATTCCTATTGTATCGATCTTCTACAATATGTTTAGATTGAGAAGAACAGAAAAAGAAGAAAAAAAAAAAGGGAAGAGAAGGAAATATTCCATTTTGATATTACCTTAATTTAGATTGAACTAAAATATTTTCTTCACATCCCCCTTCTCCATTCTCAATCTAAAGGGTATGTGTAAGAGTTGGGAAGACAAGGGAATGAAAGAATCAAAAGAAGGGGAAGGGATGATTAAATGAAATTTCTTTCCCTTGTTGGAGAATCTTTCTCCTTCAAGATCCCCCATAATGGATGGACTAAAAAATATAGAAAGGGGGAGAATTTCAGAAGCTTTTGAATGGTTACTCCGTTACTCTCCCATCTTATTAATAATTCCAGAAGAGGCATAGATTTGAATGGAACATTCCTTCCCTTGGAATATCTCCCATTCAAACATATACTTTTAAAGTTTGGTTTCTGTATTTTGTAGATTCTCTAGATGCCCCCTCTGAAGATCCTGATTTTTTGGTTTTGTTGGACAAATGCAGGTTCAGTATCTTGTGTCTCGTTGGGGAACAGACCCAAATACACTTGGCTGTTACTCATATGACTTAGTTGGGAAGCCTGATGATGTGTACGACAGGCTTCGTGCGCCGTTGGGTAATCTTTTCTTCGGCGGGGAAGCCGTAAGCTTGGATCACCAAGGATCCGTGCATGGAGCTTACTCTGCCGGAATTATGGCCGCCGAAAACTGTCAAAGCCATCTCTTACAGAAACAAGGCCTCATGATGGAAAAGCTGCCTTTGGTTACTACTGTTAGGCATGCTATGCTTGAAACTGCTATTCAGATTTCTAGGATGTAACTTATGCTTATCTTCACTTACATTTAATAACTTTGAAATGCGAAGTGTTTCATATGGCACTATATCAACTTTATTTGATTGATCATCTCAGTCTCTCTGGGAGCATCAAGCAATATGCCCTCTTCATTCTTCAATAACAGAAGTTCATCATGGATTTGTTTTATAAAATTCAAATAACTTTTATTTGTATGGTAGATATGTTACAAATTTTTCAGTCTTTTTTGGTCAGAATAACATGATTTCATTCATAAAAAAATGACACTAGGTCATACATATATCAAGGAGATATTTCAAAGCTTTCTACGTCACATAAAAAAAATCTGAAGATTTGAGGGAGAGGTAAAACATCTTTTTTCTCCTTTTGAGGGAACAATCTTTTTAGATATTCTCTGCCAAAATGAGTAGTAAGAGTAGATCAAGATGAAATACATCTTAAAAAGAAAAGAAAATCCACCTTTATTGAGAAAACTTCCGAAGAACTCAAGAAAATCAACCTAATGAAAAAATATTTGTTCTTTTCTGGTTAAAACTTAAAATGAGCTCCTTATTTAGATAGCCATGGAAATGGACCATGAAAAACTGAAAAAGTCCAAGCCCTGGCAATTTGCAATGTCCAGCTGGAACGACATTATGACCCCAAAAAACAACATAATATTTTCCAATTTTTTAAGCAGCTTCCCCTATTTTCCTTTATCAAAATCATGGCAAACGACAGGCTTGTCCACATTATAATGTGAAATCTTTTTTATCTAAAGGACAATTCCATTTTATTTTACTCTTGGTTGATTTTTGTTTTTACATATATACTTTGCTTGTAACACTTCATAATTTATTCCAACATAAGGCAATTCGAATTAAATAGTTAACACGTATTTTGTAGTTTAATTAACATTATTCTAAAATATTTCACATTCCAAAACATAGTACAACTAAAAATAGTGAATAGGTGGTTTATTAATAATTTTTCTAAAAGCTGTAAATTATTGTGACTATAATATTGCCATTGGAGTGATAGACTTAACTCATATAGGCTACAATGACAATTTTCATAACTAACACAATTTCGCTAAGACGCCAACAAATGTTGGTTCGATTGGTAAGAAGTCAACTTATAATTTACAAAATCGTGAGTTCGGTTCTCGCTGTCGATAAGAGAACTTTATTGGTAGACAATTTATAAGTATTTTTATAAACACTCATAGAGCCTGAAGATTCAACTCACCTAAACTTTTTATCACAACAAAAATAAAGATAACGAACACAATTTAGATTGCAACACTCATAACAAGAATAGAGGCAAAGGAATTGTATTCACAATCACAATGATAATGTTTGGTAGAAGAATTACAAAAGGAAGAGACAGAGGAACAAGCACTCGTCACTTTCCTATGAAACTTTGTTGTTGTCTCATTTGAATTCTCAATTGCATTGAAACTTCCACGCCTCATCATTCATCATGTTATACTTTCAGCCGTCAGGTTTCAGCAAATTAATACTTGACAACTCAACATTCAAAGGCATTTGAAAATTTGAATGTTAACGAGTCCTTTTTAATCAAAGAATTCAATTTACACAACGATAATCTTTTCATTTAATTAAGTTTCTTCTTTTTTTTTTTTTTTTTNGTTACTACTTATGAACTATGCGAAAATAAAATTACCATATGTTAGTCAAAATTGAAGAGCTTCTAGAATAAATAAACAGAAAATACATAAATAAATTGCCAAAACTTCATTTTGATCCTCAAATTATAAGGTAATTATTTTTTAACCTCAATTTTTTTATTCTATTTGAGTCCTCAAACTTTTTCAATTTTTTCATTATTAGTTTAAAATATATGTTTGATTTTATTGTCATCTCTAACTTACACAGTGAGAAAGAATTTTTTTTAATTATAAATTAGAGATAAATTTGTGAAATTATGTCTTAGAATTGTGGTAGAACAAACAGAAAAGTTTGATGAATAAAACGGAAAGAAAAGAAATTGATGACCAAAACAGAATTCACTCTATAGTTCAAGGACTAAAATGAGATTTTGAACTAAATAAATTATAATATTATATTTCACAAAGAACAAATATACTACAATATATATATATATATATATATATATATAAGTTAACACGCAGCAATCACCGTGAGCGAAAAGCAACACGAATACACAATTGAGAGAGAGAGAGACTCTGCTTTGGATTCCTCTTCCTTTGTCTTCGATTCCAACTTTCACCGTATTTTCACAGATTCAACTTTTGTAGATTTCTGTTTTTTTCGATTGGTTGGGTTTAGCTTCTCTTCCCTTCCGATCGATCCAATCTATTTCCATGGCTACGATCGGGCACAACAATCTCAATGCCAAATTGGTGAGTCCGATTTCGATTCGCTCTTTACTAGGTTCGGCGACGTTTTCAGGCTATATAATACTCTTGATTGACGGTGTTTATTGAATATCAGGTTCTCCTTGGTGATATGGGTGCTGGCAAATCCAGCCTTGTTGTGAGATTTGTCAAGGGTCAATTTCTTGAATTCCAGGTTATTTTAAACTCTTTTATTTCCTAATTTAGTTGGCTGCTTCTGCTGAAAGCTTCACTGGGTGCTTGAGTTAGATATACTGAAATATTTTGCTGGGTAGTTTAGAGTTATGCAAACTAAAACTTTCTGTGAATTCTATATCACTGTTCATTTGGAATGTTTCTAAAATCTGTAGTTGGGAAGATAAAATGTATTTCAGCTGATTACACATTGTGTTGATAGCTTTTTCCCCTCTGGACAGGTATATAGTGAGAGTAAATTGTTACACATTTCGAGTTTACAATGATACTCTAACTTCTAGGGAGAAAAGGATGCTTGATATCTTCTTCTCCTTACAGCAGTATGCTTTTCGGCAGATTTGGGTTCTCATAAATTATATCTGCTAGTTTGTGACTTTGTGTCAAAGCTAAAACAAATAGAATATTGTAGTCTCTGTTGCTGAGTTCATATGGTCTACTGTGTGGACAGGAATCAACAATTGGGGCAGCATTCTTTTCACAGACATTGGCAGTAAATGATGCAACAGTGAAGTTTGAAATTTGGGACACAGCTGGACAGGAGAGATACCACAGCTTGGCTCCCATGTATTACAGAGGGGCAGCTGCTGCTGTCATTGTTTATGATATTACTAGCGCAGTATGATGTCTTTCCCTCTTAGTATTTCTGAATTTATATTGAACTAGGTAACGTATGATAGACCATATTTATTGTTAAACTCGGGATTATATATGTATAATTCCTTTTTTTTGAAACGTATCATTAAGCTAGACCCATACTTATTTTCTTTATCATTATTCAAATGCCGAGGCTTCTTGCACATGGTGCTTAATGGAATGACAAAGGATCCACTTCAAACTTATAGGCTCAGTAACCTATTTCACGAGTTGTTTGAATATATGTTATTGGAGGTCTGATTGTGTTAGTTTTGTTTCCATTGTGAACTGGCTTGGCTGCTTTGCAATATAACTTTTGGCATCTATAATGAGCATTGCTTTAGGTGTGGTTTGCATGCTGATTTTTCTTTAATTAAAGCCTACTACCACACTCTGCCTTTGAATTTGTAATTCTTTGTGTGGTTTCATAAAATTGGTTTTTTCTTTTGTTAACAGGATTCATTTACACGAGCTAAGAAGTGGGTACAAGAGCTTCAAAAGCAAGGTATTTGCTGCCTTTCTTTTTCGTTGATTGCATGATTTAAATATACTACTATAATTTAAGGATACTGAATTTATAGATTTAGAAAGTAGAACCAATATATGTCTTTTAGTTACTATTTTCGTCCCTATGCTAGTCCAATTACTATTTTGATTTCATAGTGGGGACTTATTCCTAGTTTTGGAAACTATTAAGGGATTTAGTTTTGAACTTTTGAAGTTCAATGTTCTGATTTGAAATTGAGAAGAAGCTATTGGCTATATTTGGATTGAGGATTAAGGAGGAGAAGGGGAGGGAGAGGGAGAGGTATAGCATCTCTTCCCCTTGTTTGAGAAGTGGACATTTTAGGAGAAGATAATGGAGGATTAATTTTATCATCCCCCATTCTCCTCTCCCTTTATCAATTCTAAATACCCCAAATTGGAGTATTTTGAAGGAGTTATGGCTTCCCAAACAAGGAGAAGGGATATGGGGACTTAATTTTCCCCTCCCTGCCCTTCCCTTCTTAATTGCCAAACAAACCCATAGGGAGTAATAGAGTAAAGAAACCATATATTTAATACATCTACAAACCCATGGTAAACTATTTGCACTTACTGTTACAGATTAACCAATAACCAGTCTTGTCCACAACTCCACATCCTTCTGTATTTGTTTTCAAAATTTATTAACCTGTTCAGTTTTCAAAATAATTAACCTCAGATATTGGAGAAACACAGATTAGGAATTGTTACACTTTTTCAAATAGTAGTTATACCTATCCAGCTGTCAGGATGTGGAAAACGATGAGGAAGAGAGAGAGGGGATCGATTATTTTTCAATGCAATGGGACAGCTTGGGACATCTGTAATGTGGAAAGAGACTTCTTTTGTTAGGATTAATGGACTTTTTTCTTCTTCTATGATTTGTTATTATTAAAAATTTAAAATAATCTAGTTTTTCTTCTTTTTCCATTTAAAAAACACTTGTTACAATTGCAGTTCTTCAAAGTAAATAACGGAATGCAATCATTTGACTTTGTATTAAAATTGAGTTTGTTGGTGTCTAAAAAGAAACAGGTATTCAATTATTACTTATAAGTTTGACTGGATGATACATGTGAAATAGTTGTCTTGATGACAATTTAATGAGCGGTAGGGGGATAGTAGTTTAATTCTGGTAACCACTGTTGAATTTTTATTTTAAACACCTCTTAATTGTCAACAAATTAATTTTGCGATGATATATGAATCCAATTGTTTAGTTTTAGTGTTTGGATAAAAAAAATTGTTGATAGTGGATCTGAGCTACATTGACTTTCTGCAATTGCAATACCTACTATATTCTGAATAACAAATAATAGTATCAGTTGCATTGAGGGTTGAGAAATAACAGTTGGTGGCTTTGCGGGGTTGATAAGTTGATAACCAGCTAGACCTTTCTCTGGGAATGCAGGGTTTGTTACGGTTGTGTTTGCATAACTAGAAATTGGCTTAATTAATTCAATTTGATTGTTACAGGGAACCCTAACATGGTCGTGGCTCTTGCTGGTAACAAAGCTGACTTGGAAGACAAGAGGAAAGTGACAGCTGAAGTAAGTATTATTTTTTTAAAAAAAAATTTGGTGTGGCCTATAAATTATTAGGAATCATAATTCCTGCTTCTATCTCATCAATTTGCATCTCTTGCAAAGCAATATTTAAGTGTAGCAGTATGGTTATATTCTTTCATGATTGAAAAATTTCGTGTTTTTAGACCCTATATTCCAGAATTCCTCTCTTGTAACTACCAGCTTATCATTGCTGACATTCCCATTGCAGGAGGCACGAGTATATGCTGAGGAAAATGGTCTCTTTTTTATGGAAACCTCTGCCAAAACTGCTACCAACGTTAATGATGTCTTCTATGAAATAGGTGTGAGCACTTTCCTACCAGATTAATTTTACGTCCAAAAAAAAAAACTAAAGAGGTCCATTAACAGTTCTGTTTTATGTCTTGTGCTTTGTTGGGTTCCTTTATTGAATTGCATTAAGATAATTTAAAAAGGGGGGAAACGTGAACCTGAAGAATAGAAACTCTCCTCTAGAAGATAGGTCTCCACCATTTCAGGGTTACACATACGCATATATATATAAACTGTGAAGTATATGGGAGAACAAAGCCAATTCAAGCCTGAACCGATTATGGAATTTGATGGAAGTTAGTCAAAACTCAACCAATTCAGACTAATTACTAAAATAAGATATATAAATTTAACATATTATATATTATATTATTTAATAATTATCATTTATAATTTATAAATATATAAGTATAATAGAAAAAGAAAAACTTTTAGTTCTCTTTATGATGGGAAAACTTTGAATTTGAAGATTATTGATGGACTATTAGTGTTTTTTTCATTAGTTTTTTCTATATGATGGTTAGTAATGCAATTTTTTATGCTAATTTCCTTTTTTTTCATTGGGAACATTTTGTAAAGAAAAACCAACCATCCAATCAGATGACACTCCAGATTGGATTAACTGGACAAAGCATCCAGAACCAATCCAATGCTCACTCCAAATATCTATTGTTTTCGATAGTCACTGAAGTTTAAACTGTCTTATATCTATGTAACTGGTTATGAGCTGTGAAGTGGTTGTCTGAGCTCACTGTGTGACTTAACTTTCGGGCAAAGACCAAAGCCCCAAAATATTCCGAGAAGTCTTATTTTATCTAACTTTATCTTCTGTGAAATCTCATGTTTTGGAATCATGTAAATTGCTCTACGTCCATTTGTCTCTGATAATATTATCCTCCTGCATGTGCTTTTGGATTGCATTACTTTTTCTGCCACAAACTGCTAAATTCTGTAAACGTTTGCTGACTTCCGATGGCTCAACGTTAACAGCTAAGAGGTTGCCGAGGGCTCAGCCTGCTCAAAACCCTGCAGGAATGGTTCTTGTGGATAGACCTGCTGAAGCATCCAGAGCTGCTTCATGTTGTTCATAAGTATTCCTCTCCAGCGCCCTAGGAAAAAAAGAAGAAGAAAGACGACGACGAAAAGAAACAGAAAAGGAAAATATGTTTTATTTGGTTTGTGTATACTACGCTGACACTCTGATAAGACTGATATTTTGGAGCAAATGGATGCAAATTTGAAACATGGAATCCTATGGTGCCTTAGATTTGTAATCTCAGGGAGTCATTTTGTTAGTTTATGTAAAGTGGAATGCATGAATCATGAATGTTTAAGCTTTGCTGTCATATCTTTCTATGGTGAACATCTGTTTCTTTGGAGATCAAGATCTCAATAATAGCACACGTTTCTTGAATTGTCGGTATTATCATGAGATTTTGCTCCCTAACCTCAAGGGCAATTCTCAATGATGCTAGTTCTGGTTGCACATACATTTTCAGTAGCTTGATTATTTAAAAATGGCCAAAAATTTATTTTGATTATGGAACTGTCTGATAAATTTTGTTTTACTCTTTAATTCTTTTTTTCTTTGTTTTGNCCCTTCATGGATCACGACTGGCTTGGATCAGAAATAAACAACATGTTTGCGTTTTGATTATAATTTGTTCTGATTATAATCATAATAAACACGTTCGTTTACGTTTTTTTTTCTGATCAAATTATAATCATGATTTTTTTATAATCAAACACACTCAATTACATTTATACCCCTATACATATACCTACAATTACCTATATTCTAATACAATTAATCACCCATCACAAGGGCAAAAGAATCATTTCCCTCAATAATGGACCAGTTTATAATTAAATCAAATTTGTGTTGGCCTAAATTGTTATTTTGCCCCTTCCTTCTTCTCTTCCTTTTGTTCTCTCATCTCTCTCTCCTCCAAAATCCAAACAGAGTGATCAATTCAAACAGAGTGTTCTCTCTTCCTTTTGTTCCCAAATCAAACAACACAGACACGAGATTCATCAATTCCTTTAAGCCCAAGTACATAACTAATTAACAATTCAATTAACCATTTCTTCTTCTTCTTTTTTTATTTTCTTAATCTCACCAACAGATTTGTCTCAGGAGGAACAATTTCGGCGGATGCTGGATGAGAGAGAGAGAGAGAGAGAGAGAGAGAGAGAGAGAGAGAACCGATTGTGAGAGGGAGAGAGACAGAGATGAGAGAGAGAGAACCGAGAGTGAGAGGGTTTGCATTTGTGTGGAATGGGCCGTCGATTCTTTTTATATCCCGACATCTGGTCCACCGATTTTTAGATTCGGTGGACCGAAATTCTGGGTTAATATGAGTGTGGAAAAATTTCTTCATGAATAGCGAACCGAAAATATAAAACGGTGGACCGAATGTCGCGATATCCAAATTACAATAGCTAAGCGGTGGACCATTCGGAACTCGGTGGACCGAAATTCTAGGCTAATATGAGTGTGGAAGAATTCCTTCATGAATGGCGAACCGAAAATATAAAACGGTGGACCGAATGTCCAATTGAAGAAAATTGAATAAAAATTTCGGGTCCGCGTGCGTGCCTCCATTCTCTCTCATTTGCTGCGAAACGGTGCACCATTTTCTTCGCTGGTCCACCAAATGTCGGGCTATGATTGTACATTTTAGTCCTTTTGGTCCACCATTACATAGGCCAAAATTCATTCGGTGCACCAAATCAATAATCACCCCCCCACTTGCACATGAAAATAATCAAGTTTTCACGCTTTTCAAGGCAAACAGTAACATATTTTGATTTTTTTTCAAGCAACAATCATATCCAAATACATTTTGATTATAATAAAATCACACCTTACTTTTTCCAACTTTTTCTTCCATTTATACCCCTATACAATTTATCAATTTCCTTACTTTTTATCCACCTACCACAATCATTACATACCCATTTTAATAATTTCACACCAAATAATCAACAATCATCCAAATACCACTACAAAAATAATCAACTTTAATTATAATCACACTACGATTATAATCAAAACAAATTTTATAAATAACGCAAACGAACTGAAGTCACTGCAATGAAACAGAGTGCGTCCTTGAATTGAACCTCTTAATTTTGGCCAATGGGGACATTCCAATTCGTGTTTATATATTATATTTATCATTTCAAAATTTGTCATATCAACGGAAAATGTAATGTTTGAGTATTAAGATTTTAGGCCAAAGTGTACTTTCTGCCCCATCATTTTTGCTCAGGTTTCAATTTAATACCATGATGCATTTTTTATCTCATATCTTTAGATAAAGTTGCAGAATGAGTCTTATATCTTTTGATAAAGTTACAGAATTAATCTAATATCTTTGCAAAAGATTCCACATTGTGACACTAGCAGTGAAAAATTTTATAAAGATATGAGACCAAATCTATAACAAAAAAAAAAGATATAACATCATATGAGACCAATTGTGCACTTGACCAAAAGATATGAGGGCAAAAGATCAACAAAAAATCTTAAGAGACCAAATTGAGACTTGAAAAAAAATATGGGACCAAAAGTACACTTTTACTAAAATCTTATAATTTGGTTTGTTATATGCACGGCGGCTACCAATCCTATGGTTGTTAAATCNTATCCACTAATGGTGCTATTTTCTCAATCAACCATTCCTACACACATCCCACTAATTATTTTTCATCATCCAAATAACCAAAAAGCTGGTTTCAGGAGTCAGGACTGTGTATGTCGTGACTTCACGATATATAAAGGCAATCTAATTTTTCTTTGCTTTATTAAGTAAAAACAATTAAAAGGCGATGATTCATACTAATCTTGGCCCCATATTGTCATCCATGCATCATACAAATCTCAAAATTTTATTTCCTTCATTTGTTCCACATTTTTAGACGAAAATAGGTCGACACTCGAAAGTAAAAGAAACTTTCATTGAATTATTGTAATCCGTGTTTATATATTATATTTACAATTTCAAAACTTGTCATATGAAGGGAAAATGTAATTTTTAAGTATTAAGATATTCCCATAAAAAAATATTAAGATATTAGGTTAAAGTATATTTTTGGTTTTATAATTTTTACTCATGTCTCAATTTAGTTTTGTATTACACTTTTGGTCTCATATTTTTGGATCAGATTGAATAATTGGTCTTATATCTTTCGATCAAATTACAGAATTAGTTTCATATCTTTGCAACAAATTCTATATTATGAGACTAGCGGTGAAAGATATAAATATGTGTCGTGTCGTGTCATGTAATTTTAAAAATTTAACGTGTCGGTGTGTCCGTATCTGTGTCATGTCCCGTGTTCGTGTCCATACTTCATATGTCTCAAACTTATTTTCGAGATGCAATTTGATCTCATTTATTAATAGCCTTAGCNTTGAGATTTTGACCAATAAATAAAAGTTCAAATATTGTTCCAACTCACAACTAAAAAAATTAACATAAGATTAGTAATTAGAGAAAACAAAGAAAATTAGGCTCTATCGATTCTACATAAAAATTTACCCCCGCATGCAGCTTGCTTCCACGATCGGCTTGGATCAGAAATAAACAACATATTTCAATTTTCAAGTGAGTCAAGTTCACTGCAATGAAACAGAGTGCGTAGTTTTGGCCTAAAGAAAAAACAGAGTGCGTGTTTGAATTGAACCTCTGAAGATTAAACATTATTTTAATTAACTATATTTTGACTCCCACCAAAGCAGGATTTAATTAAACTTAAAAAGTTAAAAACAAGTGATGATGGATCGATAATTTCTTCAATTTTCAGTTCACAGACGAGACAGAGGTAACCCCTGTTCACCATAACTACCCCCCATATTGCCGTTATTACTGTTATCCTTATCATCATTATTATTACTATTACTTCTCCTCCTTCTAGACGACGTCGTTTGATGTTCTTCCTCCTCCCCATCAACAAATCCTTTAGCAATCTCCCTCAATTCCGCCTTCACAATCTTCCCGGTCGCCGTCTTCGGCAATTCCTCCACAAACTTCACCACTTTCGGTACCATAAAATGCGCCATCCTCTTCCTACAATACCCTTTCATCTCTCCCTCCGTTACCGTCGATGATTCCTCCTCCTCCGACGACTTACTCTTCTTCTTCTTCAACACGACGAACGCGCACGGGCTCTCCCCCCACCGCGGATGCGGCATTGCCACCACGGCCACCTCCGCCACCATAGGATGCTTATAAAGCACACTCTCCACCTCCACACTGCTTATATTCTCCCCTCCCGATATTATCACATCCTTCGATCTATCCTTTATCTCCACATACCCATCCTTATGTATCACTCCCACATCCCCTGTTCTAAACCACCCTTTACAAAACACTCTCTTTGTTTCTTCCCCATCTTTATAATACCCTTTCATCATCCCGCTTCCTTTTAAAACTATCTCTCCCATCGTTTTTCCGTCTCGTTTCACACTCTTCATCGTATCCAAATCCTTCACATCAACATCCGATACAGTCAATACGCTTATCCCCTGTCTCGCTTTCATCCTCGATTTCTCGTCTTCCGGTAGAGAATCCCAATTTTTATCCCACTCGCAGATCAACGCCGGCCCCGTTGCCTCCGTCAGCCCGTACGCGTGCGTCACGTGGAACCCCAATTTCTCGATTTTTTGGAGGAGCGCCGGCGGCGGCGGCGCCCCTCCGGTGAGAATCTCCACCGGAGAACTGAATCTGTTAGACGGTTGGGATTCCGATTCGAGGAGGATGTTGAAGATTATAGGAGCGCAGCACATGTGAGTGACATGATGGAGAGAGATATTGTTGTAAATATTCGAAGCGGTGACGTGGCGGAGACAGATGTTGGTTCCTCCACGCGCCGCCACGCCCCACGTGAATGTCCAACCGTTGCAATGAAACATAGGAAGCGTCCAGAGATAAACCGGCGAGGTTGGCATTTCCCACGCGAGTATCAAACTAAGCGTACTCAAAAACGCGCCGCGGTGAGAGTAAACGACACCTTTAGGCGCCGAGGTTGTGCCAGATGTGTAATTTAACGCGATTGGAGCCCACTCGTCGTTAGGGAGAGTGGGAAGGAAGTTAGAATCTCCTTGGATTATGAGTCCTTCGTAGTGAAGTTCGTTGAATCGGATCCCTTTAGGAGAAGACAGATCATCAATAACAATCACTAGAGGTAGCGAGAGAGAAGAGTAATGATGATAATCAATTAGGGTACGAAGCGCGAGTCGAATTTTGGGGACGAATTCATAGTCAACGAATAAGAGTTTTGGTTGGGAGTGGTTGAGGATGGCGGCGAGGTGGGCGGCGTCGAGGCGAGTGTTGAGGGTGTTGAGTACGCCGCCGGCCATGGGGACGGCGAAGTGCATTTCGTACATGGCGGGAATGTTAGGGGCTAAGATGGAAACGACGTCGTTGGAGGAACGAATGTTGAGTGAATTATGAAGGGAGGAAGCGAGACGGCGACAACGGTCGTAGGTTTGGGACCAAGTGAATGAAACGGCGTCGTAAATGAGAGAAGTGCGGTTGGCGTAGGAAGAAGCGGCTCGAGTGAGGAAAGTGAGAGGGGTGAGTGGAGTGTAGTTGGCTTCACATTTTGGAAGACTATCACCATCCATGGTTGTTGTTACGAATATAGTGATAATTATAATGATATTTAGCTAGATCGATATGATCATATAAATATATATACAAGCAAGTATATATATATATATATCTAGCTATGGGATAGGGTAGTGTAATATGCGAGAGAGACTAGTAGCTAGAGTGATGATGGTTTGAATGAACTAGTACACCACATTATGTAGAGTGATGATGGCTTGCTTATTGTGTTGTGTGTTTGTTTTGTGGAAGTGGATATTTATAGAAAGAAATGATAGAGAAGATGCTGTGAAGTTTGTGTGTGTGGAAGTGGAAATTGCTTTCATATTTAATAATTTTTTTTTTATGTGTCCTATTTTAAGGAACTTATAGAAACTAGGCATAGTTTAATTATGGTCTCCCTCACCAAGAAACGGGTATGGTTTATAAAAATAATAATAATAATAATAAAAAGGCCAAAACCTAATATTGATCTCTTATGTATTGGGTAAATTTTAAATTGGTTTCAAAAAAAATTGGTCATTACGCTTTATTTATTTTAGATCAGTCTTACGAACATGTTTCTATTAATTCTCAAATTTATTATTTTTGTTTTTTTGGCCGAAAATTTATTATTTTTGTTAAATATACTAACAAGAATATAATAATAGATGTTTAACTGATATGATTTTTGTTTAGGGGTGTTCAGATCCAAACCAATCCAAACCCAACCGATCCGATCTAAACCGATCCAACCAAAATCGACCAAAACCGATTATATAATCGGTTGTATTGGATTGAATTTATAAAAATCGATTGGTTCGGTTCGGTTTTTTTTAACATGCAAAACCGACCGAACCAACCGAACCAAAGATTACATCTACCACTTTAATGACTCATACCACATCTTCATAAAATGAAACCTAGCCGCACGGTCATTGACTCATTTCTCCATCCTCTATTCCTTCTCTAACCTGCGAAAACCCTAGCGCCTCTCTCCATCCTCAACATTAAACAAATTCGTCCCTCATTCACTCAGTCTCCATCATCGTCGTCGTTGCCAGTCGTTCTCCTCGTCTCCGCTATTTGTCGCTGCTGTTGCTCGCGGTTCTGCTCGTCGCCGGTCTCACTGCTCGTTGTCGCTGTTGCTGTTCGTTGTGTTGCTTCGTTCTCGTCGCTGTTGTTGCTCGTCGCCGTGCTCGGCGCTGTTTTTGTGTTTTTTTACTGTTATTCTTGTTCTTGGGGCTAATCTTGCTGTTCTTACTTGATGCTGTTGTTGTTCTTGGTGTTGTTCATTTGCTGCCAAATTTTATGTTTTCTGCACTGTAATGAATCTGATTATTATGTAATTTGACTAGTTTTGTTATGTAATTATGTAATTTGACTTGTTTTAGTGATGAATCTAGCACTTTTTTATCAAACAAAAAAGTTTGCTGGCTGAGACAATGACATTTTAGGTGGTATATTGATTTTGTTATAAAATTAGGGATTAATATGCATTGATTCTGAATTTTTTTGAGTTTTTTTGAAGTTTTCAGATTTTTTATACAGGAACCGATTAACCGATCCAATCCAAACCGATTGAAGTCGGTTTGGATGGTTTGGATGACTCAAAATGACTGGATTGATTGGATGACTTTGGTTGTCATCCAATCTGTTCGGTTCGGTTGGAAAAAATTATCCAAACNATTAACACTTTGGTACCCTTTGGAGCTATTTTGTAATTTTAACCATAACAAATTTTGCAAAAATTACATATTGACCCCAAAAAATTTTCAAAAAATTACAAATAGGTCCCTGGATACATATTATATAGGGACTAAAATGAAAAATTTAAAATTTTTTTGGGGTCAATATGTAATTTTTGTAAAATTTATTATGGTTAAAAATTACAAAATAGCTCCAAAGGGTACCAAAGTGTTAATGGAGAATAACACAGGGTACCAAAGTGTCAAGTTTCAAACCACAGGGTACCAAAGTGAAATAGGGTCAAACCACAGAGTACCAAAGTATAATTTACCCTATATATTAATAAGATGTAAGACATAAGTTATTAAAGAGAATCACAAATAGTGAAAAAGCATAAAAATAGTTACAAATACTACAAAAGAAAAGGAATAAAGAAAAATTCTCAAATGAAAAAAAAAAAACATTTTCTAACAGAAGGAGGAGACCTCCCTAATGAAAGAGAAGATAAAAAAAATACCTATTTACATGTGGGTCGGAGTTGGGGTTTATAATACCCAAACGAAGGAACTAAAAAAAATGATATGTGGTTCACTCAACAACCACCATTGTCATCTAGAAAGGTTAATTTATTTAATAAACCCTTTTTTGTTTTTTTGGTTAATAAAAAATCATTTTCTTGTTAGTACGTTGTTACAACTAATTAACACTACTCTCTCTTATGAGAGTCGAGTTTTCTTTTAAACCTCTCTTCATGAGGGATCACCTCTCTCTTTCATGAGAGATTTCACCCTATTTCATATTAGGGTTATCGACGGTGCCTTCTAGCTTTGGCCTTCTGCGGTGGCGCTCTTTTCTGTGTGTCTCCTACGACGGTGGTTTTCAAGTTTAGGTGGTTTTCGGCGAGTTTCCTTCCCAAATCTGTGTGCTCTCTGCTCGTGTTCGTTTGTTTTCTGCCACGGGTTTTGTGGCGGCGGCGTTCTAGATCTGGTCGAGGGTTTTTTTATTTTGTGTGTTCATTTCTTTATATGGTTGTAGCTTTAGTTCGATCTGTAGATCCATTAACTTGACGGCTGATTGTCTTGCCAATTTGTCTGACACGAAGATGAGTCCTCTTGGATGGGTTGCAAACCCCCCACTTTCGTCAGTTGGTGTTCTGTCTAGTGTTCTTGTTGATGTTAGGGAGAGATTGGATTATTTTACTGTGTTTTTGTTTGTATTGTACTTGACTTTGCCTTGTTTTTGAATAAATTATTTTTTCAGGCAAAAAAAAACTAATTAACACTACGACGGCTCAAGATTTTCAATTTTCATACTATTTTAAAAGTTAAAACCTTACATTCAATTCATGGTGAAATAATTATAATTAACTGTAATGATAAATAGTTTTTTTTTTTTTAACATACTAGTTAATTCTCCCCTTTTTCTTTCAACCTGTATTTTTTTAATTATGTATTTTTATAAGATATATATATAGTAAAAATTAATCCACTGGATAAATTATCTCTTGATTATTGTTAAAGATGTATATGTAAATGATATTAAGAGTTATATTATCATGCATAAGTAATTATTTAATTAGAAGCTCAGATTTTCTGCTACTTAATCCAATATAATGTGTTTCCACTTACTTTAAATTAAATTTCATGTTTCTTTTAGCAGTCAATATACTTGCATAATTTAACATTCTTGAGTCCAGTCTTTCGAATATTGATGACTTCCACTTCGAAATGTTGAATGAAATTCCAAGCCTTCGAAATGTTGAATGAAATTCCAAGCACGGTATATTCAATTTTCCATGGAATTATTTTGATGTTATATGTATATGGAAAGAAAATCAAGGTTATAGTCTCTTGACAATCGATTGAACTAAATAAAATATATTTGATATATTTTTACAGAAATTACATTCAAGCTTTTGATATCTATATATGATTATATTCTCATAATTGGTTGGAGTTTACATATATAATTTATTAGGTAAATTACATTTTGGTACTCTGTTCTATATGGATCGATTTTACTTTGGTGTCATATTATTTCAAAAGTGACATTTTAGTACCTTGTTACCAAACTGTTTAACGGTGCAAAAAATAGGGTAGCAAAGAACCACTTTTGAAAAAACGTATCAAAGTGAAATCAATCAATAGAACAAGGTACCAAAATATAATTTATCCTCGTTTTTTTTTTCAAAAACTATATTGATGAGAATTTATAATTTTTCTTTTATAAAAAAGTGGTAAGCAGAAAAAGTTATTTTATTGGAGTTTTAGTAATATGTACCGAAACATCGAATCACATTAAAATAATTATAATATTTATCATTTAACCTTCATCTAACATTTATTTTACAGTTATATAAATATATATATATATATTTTCTTATCCATTTTTCAATTAAAAGATTTTAAAGATTAGTTATAAAATATAAATATTCAAGAGAGTGCTTATTGATTGGTTTTTCAATTTTAATGAAAGTATTGTTGATATATTATAGTTAAAATGAGATATTTGTCAGAACTTAAAAGATATTTGTAATCGAAGAGGTTACGTATAAATTTCATAATGAAATGAGATTAATTTCTATAATGAATTATATAAAATTGAAGAGAAATTTGCAATGTCCCTTTCACTTGTACTAGATTGAGAAGAAGCTTAGAAAATTTAATAAGGTTTCTGTTAACTTTTCTTCCACCTCTAGATAATTTCCTTTGTTAATCCTTCATTTTCTTTGAATTGGGATTGATTTAAATGAAGTATTTTGTGTATAGTCTTATTGAATACGACAATATATATATATATATATATTGCATGTTCATGACCAAATAACAAGTTATGAAAAACAGTTAGGCTCCGTTTGGTAGCCATGAAAAGAGTTTTACATTGTAAAACTCCACGAATTTCGAGACTTTCATGTGTTTGGTATGGTAATTTAAGCTATGTAAAGTGGATTACAATGTAAAGGGTTTTACATTACATAGGCCATTTTTCTTTACTTCACATTTCTGATGTAATCCAAGTCTACCTAGGGAATTATGGTAGAATTCCTAATTTGCCCCTCTCACTCTCATCCCATTTTCTCCCCCAAGGTGGCCGGCGACAGCGGCGGCGCCGGCCACCGTGGACGGCGGCGCCGGCCACCGTGGACGGCGGTGGTGGGTGGCGGCGGCGGCAGTCTTGTGGTGGTTGTGGGAAGGGCATTTTTGTCAATTTTTTTCTATATCTATTTTACTTTCCCTCCCCTACCTTTTTATACTAAACACTTTCAATCTTTACCTACTTTACATTCCCTCAACTACTTTTCCTTTCCCTCACAATTTTTCCCTTGTAAAACCCTTTCCTTTACATACCCCCAACCTTACCAAACGGACCCTTAAAGATTGCATGCTTTGACTACATTATTAAGAAAATGATGATAGATGTTATGTATGTAGCATTGGTGTTTGTTAAATTCTTGCTAAGAAAATGGCTCGTCATTTCCAAGAACCTCAAATTGCGCAAAACTTTCCATGAAAATGATACTTTTGATCACTTGATCCCTTTGGCTGTTAGCTTTTCTTAGTCTTCCTTTATTGGTTGTTGCTCTCTCTCTTCCCACTTTCTCTTGTTCTAGAATCTAGACTTTAGATTTCTTATCACATTAATGATAATGGTGAAAATAATTTTCAATTTGTCCGGTAAGAAATTAGGCCCCAAAAACTTCTCTAGTATGTATTATAATCTATTGATGTATTTAGCTTATCTATTTTGAGGGTGTTGAAGTCTTGCTTATTTAAAAAGTACTTTCTTTTTTTGAGAATTCTTTTAAAACTAGTTAGGCCTTTCTATATTATATCAAAGTCTAATTTAGGCATATATTAATGGATGAGTCTTATTGTGAGTTGCTTTAGAAATAATTAACCTGTTGGCTTCACGCTTTTATGTTGCGCGTGAGAAGGACATGCTGAAGTACCACATTGTTTAGTTAAAAGAGATTCTAACTTTATATATATAAGGGTAAATTACACTTTGGTACCCTGTGGTTTGACCCTATTTCACTTTGGTACCTTGTGGTTTGAAACTTGACACTTTGGTACCCTGTGGTATTCTCCATTAACACTTTGGTACCCTTTGGAGCTATTTTGTAATTTTAACCATAA